>JAXQQM020086286.1:0-296480 GCA_034641835.2 Pinus albicaulis
AATTTAATCAGATCTGAACTTCTGAGAGGTAGAGACAACACCCAGCTTCTGTCTGAGATATTCGAACGCTTCCCTGGGCAGAGGTTTGGTAAATATATCAGCAACTTGTTCTTTGGAGGGAACATACTCCAACTTCACCTTTTGTTCAAGCACTTGTTCACGTAAGAAGTGATACTTGATGGGAATGTGCTTGGTCTTTGAATGCATAACAGGATTCTTTGAGATACTAATGGCACTTGTGTTATCACACATAATGGAGATAGGAGGTGTACATTTGATTTGAAAATCTTGCAAGGTTTGCATCATCCAAAGGAGTTGAGTGCAACAAGATGTGGCAGCCACATATTCTGCTTCTGCTGTAGATAAAGCAATAGAACTTTGTTTCTTGCTAAACCAAGATACTAACCGGGGCCCCATATAGAATGCACCACCACTAGTGCTTTTCCGATCATCAACATTTCCAGCCCAATCTGCATCAGTGTAAGCATGAAGAGTAAGATCGGCATTCTTTGGATACCATAGTCCAAAGTCTTGAGTTCCTTGTAGATATTTGAATATTATTTTAACAGCCTGAAGGTGAGACTCTTTTGGATTAGCTTGGAATCGCCCAACAATCCCAACTGCATGCATAATTTCTGGTCTAGTCCCAGTGAGATAGAGTAGACTTCCAATCATAGATTTGTATCCTGGTTGATTCACTGTGGGAGAAGCATCATGAGAACTAAGATTATATCTGGTTATCATTGGTGTACTTACAAGTTTGCATTCTTCCATGCCATACTTCTTCAGAATTTGCTTAAGGTATTTTTCTTGTGATAAGAATATACCATTTGTCGTTTGATGTACTTGCAAGCCAAGGAAGAATGTTAGTTCCCCAAGTAAAGACATTTCAAATTCTTGCTGCATAACAAAAGCAAATTTCTGACTCATATATTCTTCATTACTTCCAAAGATGATATCATCAACATATACAATCACAATCAATAATTTATCATTTTCAATTTTTGTGTATACGTTTCTATCAACAGACCCCTTTGTAAATCCTTGTTGATGAAGATATTTGTCAAGACGATAATACCATGCCCTTGGAGCTTGTTTGAGACCATATAGAGCCTTTTTAAGTCTACAAACAAGATTTATATCATTTCCCAAAATGAATCCTTCTGGTTGTTCTATATAAACCTCTTCTTCTAGATCACCATTGAGAAAAGCATATTTAACATCCATTTGATAAACTTTGATTTGTTGAAAGCTTGAGAAGGCAAGAAACATTCTTATAGCTTCAAGTCTAGCTACAGGAGCAAAATTTTCTTCAAATTCTATACCTTCTTGTTGAGTGTACCCCTTGCAAACAAGTCTAGCTTTGTTTCTTACAACATCCCCATTTTCATTTAACTTGTTTTTGAATATCCATTTAGTTCCAATGACACTTTTATCATGTGGTCTTGGAACTAACTCCCAAGTGTGATTCTTTTAAATTTGATCAAACTCTTCATTCATGGCTTGAATCCAACATTCATATTTGCTAGCTTGATTGACATTGTGGGGTTCAACGGTGGATAGAAATGCCAAATAGCTAGAGGATCCCACAAGAGTCCTTCTTGTTTGTACACCTGATCCCTTGTCACCCAAAATTTGAGATTCTGGATGGTTCTTTTGAACATATCTGGATGGAGCTTTCTCAGATAAATCATCTCCAGATTCTTCATTGGGTTCACTGTCTGTATCATTTCTATTTGATGTAGAAGGATATACGTCATCATCACCTTCATCTGTTGTTTGTTTTTCTTCTTTTGGAGCCGCAGGAGACTCATCAATAACAACATCAATACATTCAACAATCTTTCGAAGTCTTCTATTGTAACATTTATATGCTTTACTTTGAGAGGAATAACCAAGAAGTATACCTTCATCTGCTCTTGGTTCAAACTTGCCAAGATTTTCATCATTATTTTTGATAAAACATTTGCTCCCAAAAACTTTAAAATGCTTCACGGTGGGAGGATTACCATACCAGAGTTCATATGGCGTTTTGTCACTATTTACACGAACATGTGCCTTGTTAAGAATATTTACCGCTGTATGAGCTGCTTCTCCCCAAAATGTGTCAGGTGTTCCGGAATCATCAAGCATGGCTCTAGCCATTTGTTGAACTGTTCTATTCATTCTTTCTGCTACACCATTCTGTTGTGGAGTGCCTGCTACAGAAAACTGTCTTTTTATGCCATGTTGTTCACAAAATTCAAGAAATTCATTTGATGTATATTCACCTCCTCGATCAGATCTAAGACATTTAATTTTTAGATCTAATTCATTTTCAACCAGAGCTTTGAATATCTGAAATTTCTCAAATGCTTCATCTTTGTGTTTAAGCAACCCAATCCAACACATTCTAGAGAAATCATCAATAAATAAGATATAGTATTCTTCACCACGTGGTGACTTTTTCTTCATAGGTCCACATATATCTGTATGAATAAGTTCAAGAGGCCCACTTGATGATCCTTCCTTGGCATTAAATTGCACTCTGGTCTGCTTACCGAATTGGCAAGATTTACATATGATATTTTCAGGAAGAGTAATATTAGGAAGACCACGAACAGCTTTAAGTCTGCTTGACTTGTTGATTTGAGAGAAGCTCAGATGCCCCAACCTTCTATGCCATAGCCAATTTTCTAAAGATTTTCTCAAGTAACATTGTTCTTTGCAGTTCTTAAATACATACAGGTTACTTGGAGTTCTGTTTCCTTTTATAATTGTTTTACCTGTATCAAGATCACGTACCACACATTCTTTTGAACTAAAGACAACTTCAGTTCCTTGGTCACACATTTGACTTACACTTAACAAGTTATGTTTTAATCCATCCACATACATGACATTATTGGCTTTCACTTTTTCTTTTAAGAAAACAGACCCTTTTCCTTTAATAACAGCAGGTGTATCATTTCCAAAAGTAACATTCTTTTATTTTTCTAGAGCACTATATGCAAGAAGTTTGTTCTTGTCACCTGTCATGTGTTTCGAGCATCCACTATCAATGTACCATTGATTTTCTTCACCTTCTGCAAATAAAGCTATGCCACAATTTTCAACCTGTAAATCCTTCTTTTTCCATACTTTGGTGCTTGAAGGAACATGTTCTTTTGGCTGGACTTTTCTCCTGCATTCAGATTCTTCATGGCCAAAGTTATTGCAATAAGCACATTCAACTTCCTTTTGAAGAGGAGAAAAGTTGTTATAGGTATTCTTCTTTGTTCCAATATCAGTCCTTTTCTTTCTTGCTTCTCTTGTCATGATAGTTTTATATGCAACACATTGAACAGCTTTATGACCAAAATTGTGACATGAGAAACATTGTCCATTGAAGTAGAAATTTCTGTGATCATGAAATCTTCTATTTGAATTTACCTGCTGGTTGGTGTTCCTTTGAGGAGTATTCGAGTTGAAGTTCCTTGAATTGAGCTGATCATGCTTTACCTGTGAGAAGTCTTTATCCCTTTACTGAGTGGCAGAATGTTGTAGACTAGTTGTAGCTGCTTTTAGATAGTTTGGTGCTGAAGCCTGAGAAGATTCTCCAGTATATCCAAGACCTTTCTTTATAAGAGGAGAACGTTGTACCTTGATAATTTCATCCAAGGTTTCATATCCTTTAGCAAATCTAAGGTTCAGAGTCTTTACTTTCTCAAGTTATTTTCTTAGACTTACCACTTCACATTCTAATTTTTCATTGTGCTTTTTCTCTTCTTCAATCTGATTTTTCAGAGTCTCTATGATTATTTTACTTTCTTCTAAGCATATTTTGAGTTGATTGTTTTCATTAAGAAAATCATTGTCCTCTAGAGCATCCATAAAAGTATCCTTTTCTTCTTTAGATTCATTTTCAAAAGCCATAAGAAGTCTAAGATCTTGTTCACCTTCTTCCTCACTATCAGATAACCCGTCACTATCTTCATGAGTATAGTAAATTTTTCTAGTGCTAGACCGGTTCTTATTTCTTCTTGCTACTTCCTTTCCTTTAGCAGGTGTTTCTTTGTAAGGACACTTGGCAGCATAGTGACCAACTCTTCCACAATTAAAGCATTTGAAAGGAAGCTTACCTCTAAATCCTCCTGTACCAAGTTGAAGTTTCTTTACAAAGTTTGCCTCCTCTTCTTCTGAAACATATCCTGATCCTTCTGCTTCTTGTACTTCTTTCCCTTTTGTAGAAGCTCTAAATACGGCTTCTTTGACTTCAGATGGTCTCCTCTTCTCATTTCATAAGCAGTTAGAATGCCATGAAGTTGCACCACAGTAAGCTTTTGAAGATCCTGTTTTTCTTCAAGAGCAGAAACTTTTGACTCAAATTTTGCCATTAGTGATCTCAAGATTTTCTCAACCAAAGTAGATTCTGCTATTGTTTCTCCCAGATTTCTCATACGATTTACAATGTCATCAAGACGTAAAAAGAAACTAGCAATACTATCATCACTATGCATTCTTAACTTTTCATATTCAATTCTGAGAGTTTGGAGTTTTGCACTTTTTACATTTGCATCACCTTCATAACTTAGAATGATTTTGTCCCATATTTCCTTTTCTGTATTCAGCTGCATGACCTTGACAAATTATGATTCAGTTAGACTCCCTAATAGAGCATTGACCGCCTTTGCATTTGTTTCATAATTCTTCTTTTCTGTAGCATCTGTTGGTACAGTGGCTGGATATTGATATCCTTGTTCAACAATGGCCCATATATCTGCTCCCATAGACTGAAGATAGGACCTCATCCTTATTTTCTAGAAGATTATATTACTTCTGTTGAAGAGCAGAGGCTTGATGGATGATGTTCCCTCTTGATTGCTCATCTTGCTTGAACTTCCTTCTAGCGGTTAAGCCTTTTCAGAAGGACCTGGCTCTGATACCAATTGTTGGGAAAATACTGAGAGGGGGGGGTGAATCAGTATTTAGAAAACTTATTTATTTTTCTTGCTTTTAAACCCATACGCTACTTTCCTGAACATAACTCGCATATATACGCAGATAACCAGAAGGAAACTCGCATATGCACAGAGATACAAATAAGAAGTTAATTCTTAACTTAGATCAGTGCTTTATTCATTCATCAGAAGTTAAGAAAGCAGTAAACAGGTGCAGTAAGAACAAAATAAAGCATCACATATCATCAACACACATGAACACCAGGATTTAAGGTGGAAACCCAATTCGGGAGAAAACCACCGCTGCCGTCGTCTCAGTCTTCAATATTTATTATATAAAGAAAACATCTTACAATCATGTACTGGCGCAGACTCATACCAGCACGCAGGCACCCACCTGCAGAAGGCTACAACCTTCTCTCGTTTACCAGCCTCTCCTAGAAGGGAGCTACAACCCCCTATTATTTGCACCAGCCTCTACTGGCAGAAAGCTTCTACTTTCAGACTGAAGGCTTCAACCCTCAGATCCACTGCAGACCACGTTTCATCAATTTTCAAACTGGATCAAACAGCGTCACCACAATCCTTCACTTGTCAACAAGCATCCTTTTCTCATTTCATCAAACAGAACAGTGATACCATTGTAACCAGAATATCAGAGACAACCCAGACTTCAGAACAGATATGTAGAACCTCAATTATCTTCTCAGCAATTTAAATATCATACGCGCTTTTCTTTAAACAGACTCGCGTATACACGCGCCCTTACTGAAGTGAACCCGCGTATACATTTGTGCAATTTGTCAGAAAAACCCTAACAACCCATACGCGCTTTTGTCTGAATAGAGCCGCGTATACACGCTCTTTTCACAAAACGAACCTGCGTATAGATCTATAAAAGATAAATTTTGCAGATCAGACCAGATCTATGAACTTACCCAGATTTCTTCAACTTCTTCAATAGATTTGCGCCAGGTCTTCATCACTTCAATTCAGATCATCCAAGAGATTCACCATTTCAAGATCTAGAGATCTTGAACCTTCATTATGTTCATAGATGCATCAGAGATTCAGATCTATCAATTTAGAGCAGAGTTCAACCATGCAGATATACTTCAGAGTGAAGTATTCATTAAAGCCCAGACACACACACACTTTGCACAATGAAATTCTTCTCCTTATATAGATTTAGCCTTTTTCAATACCATGAGTCAAAACCACATTACTTCCAATGGTATTCCTGGACGGGATCAAATAGACAATCCAACGCTCAATACAATGGGTCAATACCATGGTAGTAACCCCTGGTTTTATAAATTTAGAGCGCAATTAGGCATACACGACTTGGCACGATATTTTCCGCGTGCATACGTGACTTCTCCTAAACAAACCCGCGTATGCTTCGTTACATACCTTGTTTGACATTCTTCTTGCACATACTGTAGATTCTTTCTTCTGCAACTTCTTTACTGATTGTAGATACATCAAATTTACATCATTAACAAGTTCATCAAGTACAACTTCATTAGATAAGTTGCCATCAAGGAAAACACTCTGCATTATATTTCCAATCATCTCATTTCATCAACTAAGTTTCCATCAAGGACATTTTTTGCCAACGACATCCTTTCCATCACCTTCACTAGGTTGTCAATTTTTGTGTCAGAAGCTGAGGTTGAGGGTGGTAGGTCATCACTATAAGTTACCCTCTTCTCTAATCTCAACCTATTTCTTTTCTCAATTATGTTTGCTTCTACAATCAAAGCTCCTTTCTGCATGTCTTCCAAGGTTAAGTAATCTCTCCCTCTTAATTCATAAGTCATTTCAGCATCAAGGCCTTCGGGATACCTTACCAAGGCCATGCCTTGGGGAGGTTTCATGTGAGGTGGGAGAGCATTGTAAACGCTATTGAACCTAGTGGAGTAATCATGGACACTCTCCCCTTTATTTCTCTTGAGGCTGCTATACTCTGCTAGTATTTGGAGAGGGTTCCTTTTGAGTTCCCATTTGTTGATAAATGTTTGATGCAAAGCAGGGAGATCATTTATGTTATTAGGAGGTAAGTTTTTAAACCATTTCTTTACATCTCCTCCTAAACTTTGAGCGAAGATCCTCATCTTCACAGGTTCATCTTGTATCTCCATGTAATCGAAGGCATCTTCCATCCTATCTACATGATGTTGAGCTGTTGTAGACTCTTTTCCAGTGAAGTGAGGGATTTTGGATTGGTAATCATTTGGTAAGAGAAGTAGAGGTTGTGGTAACACTAATGGGGCATACCATGTTGCCATGGCTGGAAATAATGGTGGATTTATAAGTGGTGGATTTACAGTAGTGAAACTGGGTTGAACAGGAGTGTTTTGAATAGTGGTAGTATGAATTGGAGTGGAAGAAATACTTGGGCCAGCAAACTGATTTTGAGCAGACTTGTTATGAAAAAGACTAAAGTGGTGAAGAAGCTGCGAATCAGGAGGAGTGGAAGGTGAGGCTTCTCTACTGAAGCTTTGTTGCAAATCTGCAATATCAAGGTCAATTTGATTTAAGTCACCTTGAGATCTAGTTCTAAAGATGTTCTTTGTATGATGTAAATCAAAGTGTAAATCCTCTAAGACAACAAGGTTTTTAGGGACATAATTTGTTCTTAAGAGGGTCCTATTAGCAGTTGACTTTCCAGAGTTAGAAGTCTGCCACAGAATTCTCTCAGGATTGTCAACAATTAAAGGAGGATTTGGGTCTGGATGGGATCTAGTGTTGATCCTATGTGAAGCCAGACTGTTTTTTCAAAAATGAGAGAGTTTAAGATATTTAGGGACTATTTTTGGGAGTTTTTCCTCTCAGGATGTTTTATCTAGTATGGGACTAGGCTTCTAAACTTCTTCAAAGTTGGTTAACACAGTCCTAAAGAGACCGGGGAACCTAGATGAGTAAAAGGACTACTGGGGCTAGTGGAGTCGCCTGGTGGGAACCTTTTAGCTTTTATAAAGGTAAGATATTGGATGGTTCCACCACCATGTTTATTTGTGAAGCCAAACTGAAATGTTTTTTGGGTTTTTCTGAGTTATTCTGGTTTTATAGGTTATGAGAGTGTGCTAAATCTGACCTAACACTTAGCTAGGGTGTCAAATCGTACAGAGTTCACTCTTATGGCTTGGTAACTGAAATCTTCAAGGTTTGATAAGGCTTTATGAGAATCCTAAGGGTTACTTAGTTTTTCACTGATTCAAAAGGTCCTGTCATGATTACCATTATGCTTGGTAGTGCTTGAAGAAGGTTACTTATGTTATACTAGACATTGAGTGTTTAATTTTAAAGATTTTACTTAGGGTCCCACCATGATCGCCATTATGTTGGGGCGATGAGGTAGCTAATAATCACTAGATATTCTTGAAAATAAGGGATTTATGGAGTCCTAAGGGGTACTTAGATTGTCAACGACTCGAATGTCCCCGTGATCGCCATTATGTTGGTGTCCCATGTTTTGATAGTTTGGAAAATCAAAAGACAAGGCAACATCAGAACCAATCTTTAGAGTTACAGAATCTAGTCCTCCTATTCTCAGAGAGGGGTCTCTCAAATGTTTTTTTGTAATGATTTATCTTGTGTGCTTTGAGTATTGGTTTTAGACTAGTTATTAAGTGCAGGTGTTTGTTTGTTTGTTTGGTTGAATTGATACAACAGAACATGAAAGGTCTAGGAAAGATATGTAGAATGGAGAAACATATGGTTCATTGGGAAATGGAGTCAAAAAGAGGTCATGACATACTCATCAATGGATATGGGATATCAGAGGGAAAATCTAACTTGGCCACAGGATCCTTTGGTTTTGAAAATGAGATGGACATCAATGATTTGAAAAGAGAGGTTTAATTCTCAACAAAGGGAATTTGAAAACACAACTTGAACAATAAAGAGATTTTTGATAGACAGGGCTAACCATGAATTCTACAAATCACAGCTTTAAGCAAATAATGATTTCAAAACAACTTTTAAAATGAAACCTAAGATTCGGGGAACACCCTATTTCCTCAAAGATTTTATTTTAAATGACTTAGAAAACATGAAAGATTCACTGATAATTGCAGTCATAGAAGAGGGAACACCTAACACATCTATGATTACAACTATAAAGACCTTTGAGACAACTGTTTAAGTAAGGACAAAGGGCAAGATCAGAACAGACCTCCTTGACTCACTGTAAACAGAAAACTTCAAAGGGAGACTTCAATAACAGTTTTAAAGTGGCAGCAGGGAGAACCATAAATCATGCTGAAACCAACTATTCAAACTATTAAGGAAATAAAAAAGCATGAAGACTAAAGAGAGAGGTTAAAGACTCTAAAATACTTTAGCAGAAGAAAACATAAAACAGTGAAGGATGATCAGGTCTAAGGTGCTTCCAGGAGTCATTTCTTAGCCTAAAACTTTCAACCTACTGTAGTAAGAAATTATGGAACAGAATGAAAACATGAGAAAAAATTAAATAGTTTAGAATACTTCACCAACAGCCAAGCTCATGGATCCAATGATAGAGCCTTCTCAAGAACAAACATGCAACAACATCATTAGGACATCCAAGACTTCAATTTCTTCTTCAACTTCAACAAATTATGTATTATTTTAGAGAGTTCCAATATTACAACTAGTGATCAACCAACCCCTCACTCATCTTCTGCAGTAGTATATATAGAAGAATGAGGAGGTGAGATCTGATAAAAGATCTCCAAATACAATTAATACAGGACTTAATGGCTTCTTGGCCTTTGGGGGGCTCAATGAAGAAACTTACACAGGTGTCTTCTGTATTAAATGATTTACATAAAGATTTAAGCTCAGAGGGAGCTCTTTCTGACATTTGAGGCTCTATATGGTGTCAAAGTAACTCTGCTGACATTTTTTACGTTAAGTTTGTCTGCAGAGTTTATCCTTTGGCTACGTTGCAAGGCAGACATCTGGTCTTGATCAATAACTTCGGCCTTTGATTGAATACTTTGAGGCATAGGTGGAATTTCAGTAGCTGGGAGGAATCAATTTGCCTCAGCTGTGGCGGTGGAGACTTTCTGTCTGATAAAACACTTTGATTTTCCTTTAACTGTGTTCTAATTGGGGATTAGGCTTTTAATAAATCATTTTTAGACGTAATCCCTATAGACCTGTCTTTAATCCTCTTGTTCTGATGTATTTTGTCTTCGGCACTGACACTCTCTAACTGTGCTTGACTCATGGTGTTTTGCTGGTGTACAGGGCCGCGCAGGGGTGATAAGGCATCAATGCCTCATGAAATAATGATAAAACATGGAGTTTTAAACCTGCGAATGATTTCTTCTGACGAGACGAAGGCAGGGGGATCGTCATCCTCTGCTTCTAAATTTTCTTCAGAAAATGGCGAGAAAACCATTTAACCCTGAAAAATACAAACAAATATTATAAAATCCTACGTGCATGGGCTAATTGCTTCAGAAGGCATGTGGAGGAAACACGGCCGTTGGATGGCATCATCCAACGGTCGAGATTGATTTAGAGGAGGTCAAAGGAGAGTGGAGGAGATTAAATCGGGACCGTTGATCGCACAGAGATCAACGGTCAGGAGCGAGGGTGACTAAAGAACGTGAAGGGGTCACGTTATTTATAAAATAAAATAAAAATGGAAAAAGTGGTTTAAAACCTTTGTTTCGGGAAAAAATGGTCGAAAATAAATGTCGGGAGTCGGGACGATCATGGGCCGTCGGATGAGAGAGGCCCGCGCGATCAACGGTGGAGAACAGGCATCCATGAACCTTAGAAACATGCCCGGACATCAAATTTGTTAATAAAACTATGTTGAACAAAGTCCCTGGGTCCGGAAATGCTGACTGGACGAGGAATCAGGGCTATGGAAGGTGGGCCGTCGATCTGCAGATCAGATCGACGGCGGAGATCTGTTAAATATCGCCCCGGGTCCACGTTAACTATCGGGCATATTTGGTGAGCGATCGTCGTCGGATGGGCGGCCTCAGATCGGACGGTGGTTGTCAATATCGCGCCGGGTCCACGTCCTAACTTTAACGCGCGATGGACGGCGGTTTTGTGAATAGTGCCCAGGACACGTGTCGGCCAGCGTATGGAATCGCTGCGAAATGGAAGAAACTGCCGTGCGCTCGGAAGTCGTGCGATGGAATCCGCCCAGTTTTTCCAATCGGTAAGTGGATGGCGGGGACCACCGGGGTGATAGACTCTGCGCCATCGATCTGCAGATCAAATCGACAGTGGAGATTGACTGGGGTTTTTGCACCGGCGGAAAGTTTATAAAAATAAAGATCGAAAAATTAATATAACCGAAGGTTGATATTAATTTATAATGCATCTTGGTGCCCGACTGCGGGGCCGTGGGTTATATGGAGAAATATATGACCAGGGGTTTAAAGAAGGGGGCTAAATAGCAATTGGGCAACGCGATAAGTGCTTAGAGGATCAACGCTTGGTTCTGGAACCAAGACGTATGGAAGGGCGGGTCAAAGACTTAGCCCAAGGGGGCTTAAGTCATAAACAATGTATTTTTATGATTTTTAATGGTTTTCAAGGGGTTTTGGGCTTTTCGGTAAGGCTAAGAAAAATTCTTAAACCTTATGAAGGGGGTTTTAATGAAGGGAAAGGGGAAAAACATGAAAATGAGGGTTTTTCATGGGAAAATAAAGCAAAGATGAGGTCAGTTTTGGAAGAAGGGAGAAAGAGGAAAATGGTGCTTGCAACCGTTTTTCTTCATGTAATGACAGCAGAATTTCTGAGTTGAAAAGGGGAAAAGCAGTGACGATTATCCAAAGGATAGGATATTATCAAAAGAATTTAAGCATCAGCAATTTTGGCAATGAAATTGTTTCTTGAATGCTATCCAACATCATTTAGCCACCACCTGATATGACAGAATTTATGGGTAGCTAACACCGTCAACAACTTTCTTTACCTTGTAGATCCATCTAGATCCAACCACTGATTTACTGAATGGTCTTGGGACAATCTCCCATGCAAATTTATTTACAATGGAGTCATACTCCTCCACCATTAAATCAACCCAAATTGGTTGTTGCACTACCTCCTGAAAGGAAGATGGTTCTTTCACAATACACTTGCTCATAAGAGCCATGTATCTAGTAAACCTGTCTGGAGATTGTCTCTGTCTACATAGTGAAGTAGGGGCTACTATATTCTCTATTGCAACAAGTCTCAATCTATCAACTTCCGTGGTGTGCCTTCTACCATTTCTGGTGGATGGCTCTGCATGAGCTTTTTCTTCCACTCCATGATCCTCCACATGTGGCTTCTCCACATCTTGAGCCTCATCCTTTGGAACCAAGAGTTCCTCCTCTGCATGCAAATCCAACTCCCTCTCAAGGGACAATCACATAGCTTTCTCCTCATCAAATTTTATATCCCGTCGCACAACAATCATTCTGTTATTTGGAAAATACACCCAATAGTTGTGGGGAGTATCAGTGTACCCCACAAAAATCCCAATCTCAGCTGTTGGTTCTAGCTTCTTTCTAGCGTCTTTGGTCACATGCACATAAACAGATGAGCCAAAAATATTAAAATGTGAAACATGAGGTTTCTTGCCAATAAAAGCCTCTTCTGGTGTACTCATGCCAAGTATCCTATGAGGACAACGATTCTGCACAAATACTGTTGCGTTGAATGCCTCCACCCACATATGCAATGGTAGGCCCTGATCATGCAACATCACTCTTGCTATACCCACAATCCTTCTGTTCTTTCTCTCTGCGACCCCATTTTTCTATGGGTTATGAGACGCAATCAGTTCTCTCTGAATTCCTTCTTTACTGCAGAAGTTCTTGAATTCATTGTAGATGTACTCACCACCATAGTCTCTCCTAAGAGCCTTCACTTGCTTCCCCGTGTCTTTCTCCACTAATGCTTTGAACTCAAGAAATTTGAGAATGTGTGATCTTTATTCTGCATGAAGTAGATCCAGCACTTTCGAGAAAATTCATCAACAAATATCACATAGTACTTATGCTTTGTCGTCGAAGCAGTAGAGAATGATCCACACACGTTTGAGTGAACTCTCTCAAGGATCCTTGAGGCCCGGTTCTCCTTCTCATGAAAGGTGGCCTTTGCATATTTTCCCACCCTTGCATGTGTCTGAATGTGCAAGTGTACCCTTGGGAAGACCCGTAGAAATTTGTTGCATCTCTTTTAAGGCTCCGTGGTGAAGATGACCCGATCTCCTGTGCCATAACTCACCCTCATCCTAGCTCACCACTTTGTTCACCTTACCCATCAATGTTGCGCAACCATCTACATCAAGTTTATAAATATTATTAACTCGAATCCCAATCTTCTTGGCTTGTCTTGTTGTTTTGTGTCGCAGGAAAGATTTTCCTTCATTGAAAACAACATCATAGCCTCTATCCTCCAACATTGCAACTGAGACCAAATTTTTCTTCAAGCCTGGTACATGAATTGCATCTTTTCATTGAAAGGGTTTACCTGACTGTATTTGGAAGGTAATGGTACCAATCTTGGTAGCATTGTACCATCCACCATCACCCATTTCGATATGCATCTGGAGGTCCTTCTCCTCCAAGCTACTGAAAAGTTCTTTGTCTCCCGTCATGTGAAAGGATGCACCACTATCTAAATACCACACCAATCCCATTACACTTTACACCATGCATGCAATGAGTGAGAATTCAAGCTCAAATTGAGAGGCCAAAGCCTCACCAGTTGCAGATCCTAAAGCCTTCTTGTTCTTCTTCTTTTGTGGACAGTTAGTGGCATAATTCCCATGCTCGTGACAGTGAAAACACTTCACTCTGAACATGTCCCGCTTATTTCCATCTTTACCAGACTCGGATTTGGAATGGAATTTCTTTCCTTTCCCCTTCTTCGCCTTGGCAACCAAAGCACAATATTCTTCATCTTCATTCTTAGATGAATATCCATCTCTGGTATTCCGTCTGAACTCCTCTTGCACCAAATCCGACCAAAGTCATTCCCAATCTGGTAGCTTCTCCCTCCCATTGACAGAGTCCTGATAACTATTCCAACTCTTGGGAAGTCCTATAAGGGCTAGGCTCACCAAATCATCATCAACGACAGTAATTCCAATGCTCCCCAACTCATCCCAACATTAGGAAAACTTTGTTAAATATTTTGGCATGGAGTCTCTTTTCTCCATCTTGATCTTCCTGAGTTTATCTTTCAATGCCAATTTCCTATGATCACTACTGCTTTCAAATAAATCTGTCAAACCTTTCCACATAGAATATGGTGTATATTTTCCATGGAGACTTGAGACAATGTGGTCTCGTACTCCCTCTAGTAAGATCCTCCTCGCCTTTTCCATTTTCTTTTGCCATGCATAAAGATTTGCAACATCTATCACATCGGGTTTGGGAACATCATTGCCAATGAATTCCTTCATGTCATTGTCTTCTAGTACTGCCTCCATCCTATTTTTCCAAGAAATATAGTTAGAGTTGCCCTCGAGTGCATGCTCCAATATCAAGCCATTGAAATCCATGTCAATCCTGAATCACCTGTAGCACCAAGAAAGTCTTCTGCAAATTTGAATTCTATTCAGTCACAAACTCAACTCCTCCTCCACTATTGTGATTTCTTGTGCTCTGATACCATGCATAAATTATACAAACAATATGTATATCATGGATTCAATCCGATCTAACAATGTACTAAAGCTAGCTATTGAATCACTTCTATAAATCAATTGCGGAAATTAAAACACAATCGCCAATCACATGAAGCAAAGAAGAATCAATCAAACCACAACACAAATAATTTCCTGGGGAAATATTGCTGCTCAAAACCCCACTATCTTCTATTGTATATTCATCATGGATACATGAAACAATTATAATACAACTCTTCTCACAAGATCCTCCTATACTCAGCTAATTGTCTCACACTGTCATTGAAAAAAATGACCAACACCTAGCCAATTCTCAACCTCTAAATAGTTTGTCTTGCTTGTGAAATTCATGTGGAATGCAATCCCTATTCTTTAGGAATTTTTGCCTTCCTAAACTGCACAAGGATCATGGGAAATCTAATGAGTGTTTTCTTGCATGGGTGCAACCCAATAATCCTACAACTGATAGTTAACATCCCTTTCACCTAGATCTCAACTGGGTCTCCACTGGAACTGACATGCATGCAACTAATAATAGTAAATCATCAGTTGCATGTTAGATCCCTGATTGTGAATTAAATAATATTTAATTCACTTGATCTCTCACTAGTGAAAAAAACAATTACAACTAGCACAACCGACTTTAATTCACTTAACTGAGTTAACTGATTACAACATGCACTAAACTAATGCACCACTGGACTTTGAAATCTGTTACAACTAGAATTCCTCTGCATGCCTCATCAACTACCCTCAACTCAAAATTCATGAGCTAACTGAGTTTATCACAGTCAGTTAACTATTACAAGTGATTATGAGATAAGATTACATTTTATTGTCCATTCTAATTAAGGGACAATTAAAATAGACACTACACCAAATTTAGCCCACACCAGTGTAAGTGTCGCTAACACCTCTTGGTCCCACACTAGTGTAGGTGCTGCTTGGACCTCCTGCTCCCACACTAGTGTAGGTGTTGCAATTTCTTGTTGGACTTCAACACCTAATGTTGAAGAATAATTATATTTTCTTAGCTCTAGTAGTTTGGTATGTGATTTTTATAGGTTTTGACCTTAATTTTCATATCTTCATGACTCGGTTTGTAATATTCCCTTTCTTGATTTGGTCAAAGTGGACGAAAACGATCCATGGTATTATCGTGGTATTTTCCCATGGTATTGGCCCATGGTATTTATTGACGGTTTCTAAGGAAAAATAATAAAATAAGGTACATCAAGCCTATAAAAGGAAATAGAAGCGAGGCATTTAAAATCATTCTGGTTTTATCTATCTTATTGTGTTTGGGTTGAGAACTTGGCCTGGCCAGTTGTAGCATTGATCCCGGGACGAAAAGCCCATGGTGAATTTATCTGGTGGATCCATCCAGGGTCCACGATTGTGCTTCAGTGTTTGTTTTTTTTTTTTTTTAAGGAGAAACCAAGCATGCCATTTGCAGGAGCTCAAATTTATTGTATGGGAATGTATTCTATTTTCAGCTAATAATATAATAAAGAGCCGCAGTTTCAGATCTCATTGTGTTCTGTGTTTTTTATCGCAATTACTTTTAGTTGGAACACTTAAATAAGGTTTGGGATCTTAAAGTGGTATCAGAGCTGTGCATCTTGCCAGTCTGAGGGTTTTATGTAGGAAACTTCGGAGGTATTTATTCTCACCCTAGCAGACATCCCGATCTTCAGTGGTATTGAGTATCACCCTAGTTGGTTTTATTTTTCAGTTGATTGAAAGAAAAATTTGTGCGTTGCAAAAGGAGCAGAAATTGATCTAACCTGATCTGATCTTCTGGACAGTCAAGGAGGAGGATTGGTTCAGCCAGAAACATTGAGAAAGAAGTTGAATTTTTCTTAATCAAGAGATGTATTTGGAGCGTGAAAGTGGGTAAATGGGCTTGACTCACAATTTTAAGCCATGTTTATAGTTTTGAAAATTATGACATGGGTTGATATTTTTTTTTAGGGGTTTCATTTATAAAGAAAAGGGAAGGAACATAAAGTTGAGTTTAGTTTGGGAGTTGTAAGGATTTAATTAAAAAATATAATTAAAAAAAAAAAAAATCTTTGATACAGTGTTGTTGAGCATATTCCTTCATAGTGCATCATTTCGGGGCCTGCTAAAATGTGCCATCATGAGATGATTTTACACATACATTGAAATCAGAATATTGTCTTGTGCAAAAGGGAATGTGTATTTGGGCAGCATATCTCCAAATCAAGTGCTAAAATATTATTTCAAGAGGTTGTGTTATTTATATACTTTTGCTGGCACCAACTTAACCTAGTTTCATCAGGGCCAAAATCAAAATGTGAGAAGGAAGAATACATTTTTGTATATTTTTTTGTCTTGCTATGTGAAGATGGATCATCTTGAAGAAATTTTGAAAAACAACTAGAAAATCCTTGATGTACTAGTGAGGTTATATGGTCCTATAAGTAGCCATATCTCCATAGACCAAAATGATAATCAAAGCAAGAACGAAATCTGCAACAAGAATGAACTAAGGAGGAGAGGATTGTGCTTTATCTGCAAGGGACCTTGGGCCCTTAACCATTCCTTTCCAGGTGCTAAGAAGAAGGAAACAAAGACAAAACAAGAAAATATTACTTCAAATCATGGGAGTATTTTGTAGATGGGTCTATCGATCTTCAAGTTGGTGAGCAACATCGTGACATTATTCACGGAGGCTTGCAGGACGACAAACATTTGAAAGTGCATGAGGAAATTCTACCTAATGCCATTGATGAGGTTGATTTCTATACAGTGGAGTTTGTAGATCCCAGGGGAATATCCATGAAGAATATGAAAGTATAGATAAAATTCCACCAATGCATCTATGTTCGACAGTTGAAAGGGATGAACATACTATCTCCACAGATGAAGGAGACCTGGGATATTTGAGTGAGGATCCAACCATAGTGAACCAGCATGATGAGCATGATCACGAGGAGCAACATGACAAACATAATGTGCAAAATGGACCATTCCTAAAGAGTTGGTCAAAGGCTCAAGTTGAAGATGTGGTCGTTGGGCATCGGGTGCAAAAAGATACAGAGACAGTCAACACGGCACTAGAATTTCCAGTAGAAGACTTTTGAGAAAGGATTAAGAATTTCAAGACAGATCTTATGTTGTTGAAGCAGAAAGTCTGGACAGTCCGAGACACTGCCTTACAGGAGAACAGAAAAATTGAGGAACTCATAGGGGTATGTGTCGAATCAAAGACCAAGTTGTCTAGTGTTGAGGAACAACTCAAATCCCTCATAAGGCAGCAAGAGGAGTACGATTGGGAGTTCTAGAGAAGCCCTCTATAGGAGTACATAGATAAGTCTTGCAACACTACCGACAACCCACCTTTATACATTGAGAATAAAAGGGAAGAGTTCTCCAACTGCATCATGTTGGGTAACCAAGTAGAGAAGCATGAATTGAGCATTGAACAACATCAACATAGTAGATTTGCAGATATTCATCCCTCCCCAAGTATGGACTGGTGAGAGATTATGAGTTGGTATTCAATTGATAGGTTGATTCCTTGGAGGATACTCACAGCCGAGGGCATATTGCAGATTGGGCCCTTTGGTGCGGGCAGTGATGGAGGGCTTAAATGGTACCATAACCCACAGGTCCCACGATTTAGGTGGCATTGGGATCCGAGAGAATCCATAGGGGGCAGGATTGGCAAAGGATTGTTTGGGATCCAGGATTTCTTGGGATCCAGGTATCGGAGGATCAATTCAGGACCATTCGACATGGAGGAATAGAATAGTACATCGGGTTGCATGGTTTTCTGATATCAATGTACAAATGCTTCTGTTGTGGATAGAAGTGGATCGCTTTAGGACAAGCAATCTTTGGGCCGGAGGATTTGTAATATTCCCTTTCTTGATTTGGTCAAAGTGGATGAAAACGATCCATGGTATTATCGTGGTATTTTCCCATGGAATTGGCCCATGGTATTTGTTTACGGTTTCCAAGGAAAAATAATAAAATAAAGTCCATCAAGCCTATAAAAGAAGATAGAAGCGAGACATTTAAAATCATTCTGGTTTTATTTATCTTATTGTGTTTGGGTTGAGAACTTGGCCTGGCCAGTTCTAGCATTGATCCTGGGACGAAAACCCCTTGGTGAATTTATCTGGTGGATCCATCCAGGGTCCACGATTATGCTTCAATGTTTGTTTTAAGGAGTAGCTAAGCATGCCATTTTCAGGAGCTCAAAGTTATTGTATGGGCATGTATTCTATTTTCAGCTAATAATAAAATAAAGAGCTGCAGTTTCAGATCTCGTTGTGTTCTGTGTTTTTTATCACAATTATTTTTAGTTGAAACACTTAAATAAGGTTTGGGACCTTACACGGTTGCAAAATATTAGATCCCAATGATTAAACAAGAAGTTGTCATCCATCCTTATGCAAAGGGCTTCTTTATTTTGAAGTTTGGCAATGTTAAAGATAGGGATTTGATTAACTCAAGTCCATGGCTATGATGAAACACAACTTTGTGCATGAAGCCATGGGCTCCCTCTTTTAATACTTTAATAAGTTTCTGGACACAACTCTTGTTTGAGTGTGAATTCCAAAAATGTTGTTGCATACTTGGGGTTTCCCTCTCTTCAAGCCATTGTATTAGCTCTAGGAAAGCTCCATTTTGTCTCTAATGAAATTGAAACACATAGTATAATAGCATATGCGAGAATTTGTGTGGATATGGAATTCAATTTAACATTTCCAGCATAAATTATCTTGCCAAGTAAAAACTATTCGTGGACCTAGAAAATAGATTATGATAGAGTCTCCTTGCAATATAGGTTTTTTTTTGACATAGGTCATATTGCAGCACAAGGCCCAAATGGGTTTAGGAAAAACAAGGAGAATCCACAAAAATCAACTTGGTGGGTGGGTTCTTCAGAGGATCACCAAATAATCTACAAGATAAATCACAACCAATAGATTCTCCTACTTGATTGAATATAATACCTCGAGAAAATCAATAAGAATAGGTAACTTAAACCCTCAATATGGAGAAACCAATCCCACGTGATTCAGGGCAAGAAACTCGAGGTAATTTAGGCTCTTAGAGAATGGTGACATGGGCATATTAGGTTGAAAAAACTGAGTCTCTAGAACAAGAAGAATCACTAACCTCTAGAACAAGAAGAATCACTAGCTCAAAATATTTCAAGCCTAGAAAAACCAACAAGGTCTCCAATTATTTTAAAAGAAGTTTGCACAAAAGTAGCTAAAAAGAAAAAGAAATCCTTTGTATTATCTCAACCAATGATAACAAGAAATCAAAACCAAAATTATATATTATTTTTGTGTTAGCTATGTAATAGATTTGTGCAAATATACTCATGTAAGAAATATTGAAATATAGTTGTTTTGAGAATCTAACAAATTAAGTCAATAACTTTCTTTATGGGTGTTTTGAGAGCCACTTATCTAAACTGATCTAGAATTATTTACTTAAGAATTTTTTACAATCTAGCCATCATTATTTTTGAAATGTAACTCAACCTGTACACACCGAGGACTACAAATATCTACTTATTATAAATCTCCTAATTCTAATAAAAAATAAATACGTGAAAATTTTTCTCATAATTTTAATTTCTTTAAATAAAATTTAATAATAACAAATTTTTTAATTAAAAAAAATCTTTAAAAAATTTAATAAGTTGTAGTTTTTATGGAAATTCGAGTAAGATTTTAAGAAAATCTGGCAGGGATTTTTGTAAATCCGCCTTATAACTATCAAACTTTAATATTTTGGGTGCTCTAGAAATTTTTGATGATGCTGAATCTATTTCCACCATCAAAATCATAATTCAAACAAGATTTCTCAAAAAAATTTGGCCCAAATTCCAACCACAACTCCGTTTAATAATGCACATTTGACTATTTCAGAATGAGACGCTGCTCCTTATAAATTTCCTCCTCGACCAATCTCTGTAACTTGGCATGACAACCTCTGAGATTTTTCATCGATAAATTTGTAACAAGCTTGTGGGTCTCATTAATGGCTATCAGTTATGTCCCATTCAGAACATTCTCGCTTCAATTATCATGGTTTTGCCACTGAGAACAGATGACTCTTTCAGTTCAATGATGCTTCTGCTACCTAATGAAGTATGACTCTTGAGAGCTCGTCACAGGATCTATTCTCATGGCCTTTGGAGTTGTTACCATTACACTGCATGGCAGGGTGCATTTTAAATGCTGAAAACCCAATAACTTGAGCGAAATTCAAGTCGAATTAATCCATGTACATTAATGCTTTGCTTTCATAAAGTACACATAATGATAGATTAGCTGCACACACATGAATTCATATAAAGGCATAGATTAGCTATGCACGCATGAATTCATAATGCAAAAAAAAAGACATGGGATCCACTTATCATTCTAACCGTCCATCATGTTCAATATTTTTTTTCCAACGAAGAAGAAATTGTGTTGAGAGTCACTCGTACATATGTTCAAATTAGATTATAAGATTTATAGAGACTAAACTTTTCTATCTAACATTTATGAGACTAAACTTTTCTATCTAACTTATTGAATCATATCTAGTCAATTATACTTAATAAATTATAAAATAAAATAACCCAATTTAAATTAATATAAGTCTAGATTTAAAAGAAAATTACAAGATACATATCTAAATCCAATTTAATAATTAAATAAAAATTAAATAAATAAAGATAATATTTTTAAATTGCACAAAATGATACCATAATGTTGGAAGCGTATTCAAAGGCCTGGAATAGGATTGGATTTGAACGGGAAAATATTATTTTCAAGTGCTGAGGGTGATTTAGAATGTGATTGATGATTGGTGGCATGAACTAAATTTCATTTTTATTTTATTGATGTATGGTGGGATGAAGTTAATTTTTTTAAATAATAAGTGGTTTTTTATTAAATAATTATATGAAAATTTTAATATTATAATTATATATATATATATATATATATATATATATATATATATATATATATATATATTTTGTATAAATATATATAAATTTTAAATAATAATTTTTTATTTTTAAATTTTTAAATTTTTTGTTTTTTATACTAACCTCATTCAATTATAAATTTACAATTCAACTAGCTCATAATCACTTATGAAGGGATTTAAATTTTATTGAGAATGTGATTGATGTATGGTGGGATGAAGTAATTTTTTTTAAATAATAAGTATTTTTTTTATTAAATATTTATATGAAAATTTTGATTTTATGGTTAGAAATAAAAAAAAATGTTGACACATATATATATAGTTTTAAATAATATTTTTTAATTTTAATTTTATTATTATTATTTTAATATTAATCTAATTTAATTATAGATTTATAATTTAATTGGTTCATAATTATTTATGAGGAGATGTGTAAGTTTGTTCATTTTTCTGTGCTCTTAAAAAAAAAAAAAAAATATGCTCTATGTAATTAAAAAAAATGAATATGTTGTAAAGTAATTAGAAATAAAAAAATGTATCAATAAAATGTTTAAATTTTATATTTCAACAAGAAATTTAAATAAACTATTTGAATATCTATGCTAACTAATTTATTTCTTTATCTAACTTCATATATATATATATATATATATATATATATATATAGTCAAAAATTTTATTTGATACTATATATACTTTATTTAGCATTCAAAAATACAATTTAAAAAATGAAAAACAACACGTTGTATTTTGCACTCTAAAAGAATTTGCATGTGAATAAATTTGTGCATGCATGAATTCAAAGTTGGGAGTAATTCTCACTCATACATAGTAATATTTTAAATTGAACCAACCACAAGATTTATGGACCACATCCTCAAGACTATGTTTAATAAATTATGAAGAAGAATGAACAATTTAAATTGATATAAAAATTTAAAGTCCACATTAAAAAAACAAAAAACAAATTACAAAGTGCACATCCAAATCCTTCAATTGAATTTGATAATAAAATAAACAAAAGTAATAATTTTAAATTGCACAAAATGATACCAAAATGTTGAGAAACTTATTCAAAAACACCACATCCTCAAGGCTATGTTTAATAAATTATGCAGAAGAATGAATCAGTATTCTGATGATGAATTACAGTTAGTAGTTCAAAACGTGTTGGTTCTAAAATTTCTCATGTGATTTCCCGGATGATTTATTTTAATAAAAATGAACCATTTAAATTGATATAAAAATAAAGTCCACATTAAAGAGAAACAAAAACAAATTACAAAATGCACATCCAAATCCTTCAATTAAATTTGATAATAAAATAAATAAAAGTAATATATTTAAATGGTACAAAATGATACCAAAATGTTGGGAAACTTATTCAAATGCGTCTAATGGAATTGTCTACTTATTCAAAGGCCTCTAAATATATTGGATTTGAATGGGAAAGTATTATTTTCAAGTAATTAAGGTGATTTAGAATGTGATTGATGGTATTGAAGTTAATGGAGAAATGTGTTATCTGAGAGAATTAGTTCATTAGTTATGCTTGAGCATTAGATTAGGATTTAGTTCCTACATTTTAGGATATTTTTCTAACTTCTATATTTACTTGTAAATTATTTATTCATGATGATTAATGATGAATGAATAGGGCATTTTGCCAGAAACAGTCTCCAGGAGTAACTGCTCACTTCTGCGCTGCTAAGTAACTCGTTTCGGCCTGGCCTTGGACCCTCGTGGGCTTAGGGAAATAAAAAAATTTATGAATGTTTTTTTGTACATCATGATCATAAAACTGAGCAAATTCATGACAGGGCCATAGGGTTAAGCGTAGATGGCGCTGGAATGGCCCCATATGATGATAATGATAGTGAGGGCGTGAACATACTCCACCAAAACCTGACTTCTGCAAGCAAAACATTGCAGGGTCTTCTTAGAGATTTGGGCGCTTGATGATCTTTTGCCCTCTTATGTGTCGTCTTTGCACTAGAGAAGCCCGATTGAAGAGAATTATGTCGGGGCTTCAAGCTAATGGGGAAGAAGGCCGACAAGTCGAGGACTTACACAGTTTTGTGACCTATGGAGCTGATCGAGACTCGTCCATGGAGGTAGCCAACTTCTCACATATATTTTTTGCCCCTAATGCTTGCGTTTTTGTAACGCCTGTGTGTCCTTCAGATCATTAAGGATTTGATCTCCCTGCAGTGGCCCAAAGGGTTGGCCTTGTTGCGATGGAGTAACAAGCAAACAAATGACGATTTAGTCAGTTGAGGTTCAGGCAATTCAAGTATTGTGTGTTTAAGATAGTTTCTCTATATTTTGAGACAAACATTTCATGTATTTATTTGTAATATTATTTGATTAATGAATAGAAAGATTTCTTCATGGAAGTTAAACATTGTATTAGAGCGTCAGGGTTGAGTGAGTCCAAGTCAATGTGTTTTGGTGATTGGGGGAGTGCCGAAGCAGATGATTTGTGGCATTGGGTGGCCGGAGTGCCTTGGTGGTTGAAGTGTATTAGTGGTGAAATTGGTGAACCTGAGTTGAGCCTTAGTGGCTAAATTGAGTGCCTTGGTTGCAGAGTTGAACATGGTTATGGGTAATCCCATAAAAACCCACGATGATGATGTTGGATGTGGATTTGCAGGTATAGATACATGAGTGCAGTTATAATGGTTGACATAACCATGTATGCCAAGGACATCCTACGAGACTGGCGGTTGATGTAGTTGACATCCTCTTTTTTATGGATGTCGACATATCCTTTTGTTATGTTTGACCATAACTAGACTTGTTATGTTTGACCACAACTAGACTTTGCAAATTGATATCGAGACGAGTGGCCATTAAGGAGGCGTGGGAAAATGTAATTCCTACTTGTCTCAGTTGTGATTCTTTCTATCTAGAAGAGTCTCTTCTTATTATCTTTCCTAGATTGGTGAGTGGTTAAGAGATTCTCTCAACGAAGTGATTGTGTGTCCAAAATAGTTTCCCTATTTTGAAACAACACTTCATGTATTTACTTCATATATTTATTTATAGCATTATTTGATTAATGAATAGAAATATTTCCTCATAAAATTTTAATAGAAAAATAATAGCCTCAACTAATTTTTATTTAAAATGTAATTCATATAGGATGGCATGAACTAAATTTTATTTAGAATATGATTTTTTTTTTTTTTTGTCAATATGGTAGTACCTCGCTATTTTCTATTTATATATAATACGCAGGTTACAAAATTTAAAATGCAGTCTGTGGCCTCAACTTGCCCACAGGAAACCAGGTCTGTTGGCCACCTTAAAGCATGAAATGCCAACCAAAACTGAAACAATTTCATACGTCCATAAGCTTCATCTACTAGCTGAGTATTAACTCGATTATCTACAAGTCTTTTAAACAAGAGAGGTCCTTTCAAAAAGCAAAAAAGCATCTAATAAACATGAGGAAACAAGAAGGTGGTTAGCCTTCGGAGGAATCAACTGGTGTTGGATCCTTAGCTGTGGATCCAGGCATATCGACTTACTGCAGTTGTTGAAGTTGCTTATCGATTCTGCCAACATGTTCATCAATTCTACTGATCCGATCAGTAGCCTGATACTGAGTGATTTTAATATGATTCAACTGATCTTGAATGTCTTCTAGCAAATTCATGACACGTGGTTCAAGTTGTTGTTGATTAGGGGGAAAACTCTGCATTTCTTTGGCCAACAGGCATTTTACAATCCAGTAAGTGTGCACTGTTTGATGAAATAGAGACAAACAACCACGAGTATTACCAGGATCTGTGATGAAATCCAGTATTTCTGCTTTAGCATCATTGTCTTCTTCATCTGTTTGAATTTCTCTCTCCCATCCTCGAATTTCCTGCCGAACCTTGACTGAATTGCCCAAATCATAATGAGCCGAGAGGTTTTGTAAAACCTCCTATCTCATTTTGCGACTTCTTTTCCTGTGGCTAGCTTCTGGCTGAAGCTGCGGCTTTTTGCCTTTATCAACATGGTTATGGGTTTGTCTTTTAACCATGATGGAAACAGGCCTAAGAATAGACAGAAACAGTAAATAAACCATTAAATTGTGAACTCCAGCAACGAAATTATCAGATAGATGGAGCAGAATGCAGATGAGCGCAACATCCAGGTGACTGCCGGTATGACAAGTTAACGGGAGAAGCCAATGTTGAATTGTTAAAACAGTGGGCGCCATAGCGCAACTAGCAGAGAGGAAAATACTGATGCAAGAATCGAACAGGACCAATGAGGCTGCAGAAAGACTATCATGCAAGGTCTTCCACCGACTGAAACCCAAAATATGAGAGAAACATTCTTGCCAAAGAGAGTAATGGACACAATTGTAAACAGAAAAACTCCAACTGCAGATAGACAACATATAAGCCTGAAGTCCAACCCTCAGAAATGCCATATAATCGTTAATGCCAACCCATACAAAAGCCGGAAATATAGAAACTTGTAAAACCCACCAAGAGTTTGGAAAGACAGAACTGTGAAAAACTATCATTCTATGCACAGTAACCCACCATAAATCGACCCACCTGACAGCATTGCAGGGAAAAGGGGATACAACCTGTGAATGAAGAAAATAATTGACAATACGAATACGAAGGAAAGATGCATGCGCACAATACAGAGAAGCAGCCATAGAGATTGCCACACCCAGAATAACAGAGGAGTGAAAAGCCCGTGACAAAACATGGGAAGGAGTACAGGGGTGGTGATAGGGGTCGCAAAAACAAGGGTCAACTGGGCAAAGAGGTGGAACTACAAACCCGAAAACAACTAGCCGAAACCCTCTAACCGAAACAATTGCAATGCAAGACATAGCCCAGACCTTATCATCAATCAGAGGCAGAAAATAAGTAGTTACATACCCCAACAGAACTACGTGCCTGATACAGACGCTGGCCACCGGCTTGCGCTTATACCTCCACAGAGTGTCCGCTGCACTCCAACTATGCCTCCACCGATTACCCTCTGCAACGAGAGACTGAAATGTGAAATGAACCTGCCTCCAAACTAAATCTCGGACATTCCCTATCCACCCTGACAGCACAGGCTGTCTTACCTTGATGAAATTTGATTGCGGATCCACCGAACACAGCCATGAAAACAGTAATGACGGCCACATCATGGTGCATTAACTCCTGAGTGATGGAGGCCGCCCACTTGGCAAATCGGATATAGACCTCCTTGTTGAATGAGCACCCCAATCGGGCATTATTTAGAATATGATTGATGTAGGGTGGTATGAACTAATTTTTTTAAAATAATAAGTGCTTTTAATAATAAATTTTAAAAAAAATAAGTGCAAATAAAAAAATTGTCATATATATTATCTCCACCAGATAAATACATATGGAGTTTTAATAATAAATTTCTTGTATTTCTAAAGCCATTATTATCTTTTCACATTCACCTAATTGTTCTCTTTTCCTAACGATTCTTAATAATCGTTGGTCGGTGTTCGCTCAAGCAACAGCCAATACCCCTCAGCATTCACCAGCCGCGACTTAACCGACTGTGCTGGTGTCATGCACAACTTTGGTAATAAGCTACCTGGTAGTTATCGGTATCCTTCGAGAGTCGGGTATGTCCTAAAACGGCCTTTGAAGGCGCCCAAACGCCATCAAATATGATATGCCCATGGCCCACAATTTCATGTGACGATTCGATCGTATGAAAGTCTAGTTGAGGAAGTTATGCCCAAAAAAACAAATGGCGAGAGGTCATTCATATCTGTAAACCCGACCACGAAGTTGATATCTGAAATGCCTAATAAGTAATGAATGCCCAATCTTTCAGCCCCAATGCAAAGTTCGACGAGATTGCTTGATCGATTCTTGCAAGAATAGAATTCCAACATCATATGATCTGACATCTCTTGGCTTCTGCAGCTATTGATCGCATGTTCGATCCTCTCATTGCAATCGCAGTTATTGATAATAAATTCATGGTGTCTGTTATCTTCTACGGATTTTAATCTTTGTGATAAAGGTAACGAGAGTTTCAGAGCACTGAGAGATATCATTCAGTGACCGATGGATGTCAATGGGGATATCAATAGCGAGAAAAATTCAGAGGAGCTGGAACAAGGCTTGCGCGAAATTTTAATAAAACACAGACATGGAAAACATGTTGGGTCTACTGCATATCGCAGTTCTCAGACAGCGCTTGTTGGAGCACAGCTCTCTCCCCTAGAGAGTTTGGATTATGAGTAAGAATCCATTTTATTCCAACACTTCTCTCATCTTGACCCAAAATTGCTCTCTTTTACTTTGTGTATATTCATAGTTTTCAATTGCAGTATTTTGTTTTGGGAATGAATGAGCAGGATTATAGAGAATGACCTGTTCAAGCAGGACTGGAGATCCAGAACAAAGGTAGAAATATTTCAGTACATATTGCTCAAATGGGCATTGGCCTTTCTGATTGGCCTTTGCGTTCGCCTCATTGCAGCATTTGTCAACCTTGCAGTAGAGAACATTGCAGGGTTCAAGCTGCTTGTTGCCTCTAGATTGATACTGCAGAACAGGTATGGTATTGATTCTCTTTAATTTATGAAGCTCCACCTTCGTTCGATGGGTCTGTGTTAGTGTCCATATTCAAAGCATAGCTACACAGAATTGATAGATCAATCCTATTTTGCTTTTCCTACAATGGTCAATTCATTTGTTTATCATTAATCCATACAAAAAAACTGTATCAGTTGGTATTGAATTTCTGCCAGATTAGAATCTGATTAATTCAATTCAGTTAAATATTTTTTGTGAGGTGTTGGTGCAGCGTGTAGTGCATAATTGGAGTTCTCAATTTTATTGTTTTGACAATTGATTTGACAATTGGTTGAAATGTGTTCAACTGCAGGTATATATTGGCCTTTTCAATGTTCACGGGATCTAATCTAGCAGTACTGACTTTATTGGCAGCAGCGCTTACTGCCTATATTGCACCAACAGCAGCAGGGGCTGGTGTGCCAGAAATCAAGTCTTATCTAAATGGGGTGGATCTGCCAGGATTTTTAGGTCTGAACACCCTTTTTGTTAAGGTATGTGCATATCAAGTTCAAGTAAATTCCCATAAAAAGACATGTGCATGACTATGCCAAAGTGGAGCCCTAAGGCCCCACAAAAAATCCAACTGAATTCTGGGAGCTTTTATCTAGTTAGTCTTTGGAAAATGTCACAGGTAATGGTAGCGATGCTTCTCATTAGCTAAATATCTGAATGCTGGACTGTAACCATTTTTGGGTTTCATTTGTTTGTTAATGGGTGGTATATTTTGGGTGTGTGCAGGTATTTGGAAGTATATGTGCTGTGTCTGCTGGATTGGATCTAGGGAAGGAAGGTCCCCTGATACACACTGGGTCTTGCATAGCATCTCTTCTGGGGCAGGGTGGTTCAAGGCGTTATCATCTAACATGGAGATGGCTGAGGTACTTCAAGAATGATAGAGATAGGCGTGATCTCATTACCTGTGGTGCTGCTGCTGGAGTGGCTGCAGCTTTCCGTGCACCTATTGGTGGTGTGCTCTTTGCACTAGAAGAAATTGTAACATGGTATGTAAATATTTCCTTTGCCATTCACACTGCTGTTGGATGTATGATTAAGTATCCACATTACAGTTACAAGTTACAAGACATCAGGATTTAACCTTCTGCATATGTCAGATTAGGATGTGACCTGGATTCAGCTAGTCTCAAACCATGGACTATGCCTACATATGATGAAAAGCTCTATGGCTTATAGCACAGAAATAGTGCATATGCAGTTTGTAGTTTGATATCAGTGAAAGCATGCTTTCAAAAGAAAAATAGTGAGAAATGGTGGTTGTGAATCCTTTTTCAGGTTGCGAAGTGCTCTTCTTTGGAGGACATTTTTCACCACAGCAGTAGTTGCTGTGGTGCTGAAGGGATTCATAAATTATTGTGAAAATGGAAACTGTGGCCTCTTTGGAACTGGTCGCCTGATAATGTTTGATGTCAGTGCTGTGTCGATCACATATCGGGTTGTTGATCTGCTTCCTGTGGTGATACTTGGAGTTATTGGAGGAGTAGTGGGAGCTGTCTACAACTACCTTCTTGTGAAGACTCTGAGGCTGTATGCCCTTGTCAATCTGTATGTATATTTAGATACTGTGATAGTTTTAAAGTCATAGACCATATTTCGATTTTGAAGAATATATGGAGTTTTTGCACAGATTGTTCATGAATGGCATGAATATGTGTTATCCTTTTGGAGCTAACAAATAACTTGTCATTGCTCCCTTTTATAATGTTGGTCCTGTTAATATCAAAGACAACAGCTGATTGCTTCAACATCAGCGTGTATAGTGCAATTGTGCACTTGAAGGGGCTTCCATTCCTGGAAGGTCATCCTGAACCATATATGGCACACCTGACTGCTGGTGATGTTGTTACAGGTCCACTGATAACATTTTCTGGAATAGAGAAAGTTGGAAATATTGTACAGATTTTGATGAACACTAAACACAATGGCTTCCCAGTCATAGATGGAGCTCTATCAGAAAAACCAGTCTTGCATGGCCTTATCCTTAGGTCACATTTGTTGGTTTTGCTGAAGAGGAAAGAGTTTCAGCTTTCACAGACTCTTGTTTCTGCAGACATAAAGCAGAAGTTTTGTTCTGGTGACTTTGCAAAACGAGGTTCAGGAAGAGATATCAAGATTGAGGACATAAACATAAGTGCAGAGGAACAGGAAATGTATATTGATTTACATCCATTCTGCAATACCTCACCATACACTGTTGTGGAGACCTCGTCATTGACAAAGGCATTTTACCTTTTCCGGCAGGTAGGCTTGAGGCATCTCTGCGTGGTGCCTAAAGAAGCAGGGGTAAGTGTTCACAGACAGAATTACCTGAAATTTTGTAGTCTCGATCAGTCATCATTTTTGTTGACAGTATCAAAGGCTCTCACATAATTTAGCCATAGTGTAATGACAAATTTGTAAGACCTCCATACTGTCACACACTGAGCATCATTACCTTCTTTGGGTTTGAATTCATAAGCTATAACTCTGTCAAACTTATTTCACATTTGGATATTTTGTGGTGGTTCTCACTCTCATTTTCTTGCTTTTGTAGAGAGCTCCAATTGTTGGGATACTAACACGGCATGACTTTATGCCAGCACATATTTTTGATCTCCATCCTTATCTTGAAGAAGGAAAACCAAAATTGCTGGTATCTTAACCATCTCTCTTATAATGAGCACCTGCTTCCAACTAAAAAGATTGAAGAGTTGCGAAGAAAAAAGTGAGTGAGTGTACCATGAATAGCAGGGTTCATTTTCAATAATTTATGTTTCCCCAGAGTCGTAATTTGTCTGATAGCAAAGTAATTTTTTTCATGGTCTCCGTTCTAAGATGTTGTACTCATATATAAAGAAGCGTATACTTACTGCTATGCTCTCGGACATATTCAGTTGTGTAAATGTATAATTTGTATTTTAACATTTTTAACTTTGGATTATCGTTGGTTTTTTTACATATTTTTCAGTTAATTTTATTTAATTTTTTTGATAAAATAATTTTAGAATACAAATTAAAGTTGTATAATTCATACGATTAAGTTTTTAGAATTTTCAAAAACATTACAAAATTGAGTTATGATTTGTAATGTGATGTTTTATTGGTAAGATTTTAAGAGAAGTCCAAACAATTTTGAATAAGAATTTTACCAAATAATTTGGAAATTTGTAAAAATTTAACCAATCGGATAGAGAAATATCCGAAAATTAAAACGTATAAAATTTCAAAACTTTTCAAATGTGTAGGTTCTTATTTCAGAGCGGCCAACCTCAGATTTTACCAGCGAAGATTTTTTCCATCTATTCTTTATCTTATGTAACATATTACAAACTATTTTCAGAAAGGTATATTTTTTATATTATATGATATTTTACAAACTATTATCATAGACATATATGTATAGTGAGATTGAATTTCACATTAATATTCTGTCACAACATCTTTTGATGCTGTTAGAGTGTTTTGTTTTATAAAGCTTTTAAAGCTCTGATACATAATTTAATTGTTTTGGAGATTTAGTGTATTTACTTAAAAATGAATTTAACTTGAAATTATTTATTTTAACCGGAAATTATTTATTTTTCTAATTATTAATAAAAATAGATTTTTTTTTTAATGAGTATCACTAATATTATATGTATGAATTTTAGATCTATTTTGTTTTTGAGATTTGTTTTTCAAGAAAAATAATATTTAATATATATATATATATATATATAATTATTCAAATTTATCTATTTGTGGTTCAACGGAGAAGATTGGTGGCCGTTACATCTCTGGAAATTATTCAGGAAGGATCACTTGTCTCCAGCTCATTAGCAGATTCTAAGATTCTAACCATAAGGGTGTCTAGGATAATTGTCATCACCACCTCCCATTGACAAATTGCTTTAACTACAAGAACTCCTAAGGGTGTCTAGGATAATTGTCATCACCACCTCCCATTGACAAATTGCTTTAACTACAAGAACTCGACCAATTGAGCTAACCCTTGAGGTTTATTATCTTGTTGTATTTTTAAATCATAAGTATGGTTGATTAAAAAGTATTGCTCATCATAAATTAAGTATGTTCTAACATATTTTTAAATAAAAATAATAATTAATAAATGTATTTTTAATTAAAATTTCAAAAAACTCTTAAAAAATATAATGACTATCATTATCATAGTTGTAATATCCTCGATGTTTGGCTCATATATAATGACTATCATTATCATTGTTATAATATCCTCGATGTTTGGCTCATATTTTCATTGTAATTAATTATGTTATTGATCTGTTTATGGACATGCAGATGTAAATGGGCAAAGACACTGAACAATTGTAATTATAATTGAAATACCAACTCATAAAGCGACAAAGGCTTCATACGACATGGACCATGTGAAGCCATGAGGAGGAGAGAAGCAAACAAGAGGAAATTGGATGATTAATATTTGCAAATGGATTATTGGTTGAGCTAAATGTTCACAAGGATCGTGATTGTTACCTTTCCTAAGAAAATATCTATTGGGGAGGTGCAGTAATGATCAGGTGATCAAGTCCTTAATGGAAAAATGCTCAAAAAATTAGTTGCTCATAAATGGTCCAAACTAGAACGACAGGAAAGAGCTCGAAAAGACGATCCTGTAGCCGTGAACGGCACTGAAAATCGACATTGTATGAGAAAGTTACTCAACTTTGAAGTTTGCCAATTTCAGTAAAAAAAATGGCCAATTTGACTTTACAAAAATATTTTATTAAAAAGAGAATATTCCACAGAATATTTTGCAAAATATTTCGATGGTAGCCAATCAGAGGGCGCCACGTGGCCAGCTCGGAGGCCGCCACGTGGCCCCAATTTTAAACAAAATATGGTTCAAAACTTTTGTTATGGCGCAGCAGGGTTCGACCCTGGGTCGGGGCAGACACAAACGGACAGCCCGACCAACGGGCCATGGCAATGGTTCTTAATAAAGATTTCTTCAAGTTTCTATTTAATGTTTGTTTTGGATATGGGTGGGGCCCGAAACGGGGCCAACCCCCTCATTCATAGGACCTATGGCTCGGAACCGGGAGGCTAGCTCCATCGGCGCGCAAACGTTGGGTATGGTCACACGGTGCAGCACGTGGAGCAGAGTCCAGTTTTAATACATGATTTTCATATTAATGTTCAATGCAAATAACTCAAGGTCCGTTCAACGGATTCCGGAGGACACGGTTCCATGAACCTTATCCTTAGCACCTTCCAACTGGCGGTGGATATGGCAGTGTGCCAAATAATAGCATCGACCTCCAAAATTGTCGGGATTAACTGGAGTTCCACCACATTTGGTGGAGCTTTCCTAGCCCTAATTGGGCAAAGTCTGTTTCAGTCATAACTTGGGCTAGGGAAGTCCTTTTGGAACAATTTTTTTTGTTTTGTTTTGGGGGTATTGGAACATTCTGAAGCTGTTGGAACAGGTTGCAGAGACGTCAGGGCACTCTGTCAGAGGTTTTATTAGCGGATTTTCTTATGGAGCCACTAGGGCTTGGGGAATGATCAGCTGTATTGGGCTATGTTCATCTGTTTGAGGTGAATGAATAGTCAATTTTTACTGTTTCCAGCACTTTGATTCTGATTTTGCAGTTATTTTAGCCTATTGAGGCTTTCTTCATGGTGTAAAACTTATTTTGAGCATTAATAGAAGAGGGAAAAGCCCATTTGGAGGCTTTTGGACCTAGCAGATGTAGCCCAAGAGAGGGGTGAACTGCTTTATCAGATGCTTGTTATTATGTTGTGAATTATTGCTGCTTATTTCCAGAGTTTAATGCATTAAATAGTAAATTTAAATAAGTCCAATTATCACAAATAGATTTATACAGTTATCAAAACACATTTGTTCCATTCCAAACCACATTACTTCCATTGCAAAATACCTTAACTTGCTTGTTCACACATAATATTGGTTAATGAATACTTTGCAATCAGAAAACAAATACTTTCATTGCCAGATCTTTTCAGTGTTTACTTCATATTTCTTTAGGCAGAGCCAGTAAGAGGGCCAGAAGCTTCTGGTTTCATCCTTTCTTTGAAAGGTGAAATAAACAGTAAAAGCCCCTACTGTCTATCTCTGTATAAGAAATATTTTGTCACACATTTCAGATCAGATTGGTATCAGAGCTTTAGGTTGTGCTCAAAATTTTGTGAATTTTGTGCAAGGAAATTGTGTTGTTCTGCCAAATTTGATGCTTACTAGGCTGAAATTGAAAAGAGGGGAAGGTCAATGGGTTAGAGAACAAGATAATCCTCAACCAAGGAGGGCTAGAGTGCCATTATCTCCACCTTCCATTTCATCCTCATTAGCCTTAGAATCAGCCAAAAACATGTCTTCAAGAGAAGGAGAATTACATGAGGAAATGGATCCCAAGGAAGAAGAAAGAGTCTTTAGAAAAGCTTTCTTGGATATGACTGAGATGGTTAGGATCCTCTATCAGGAAAGAAATGATAGGATTGCTGGAGAAGGGTCTAGAAACCAAAGAGAAGAAGGAGATTCTTCAGGAGGGAAGAAAGACAATGAGAAGTCAAAGAAAGGGAATGGAGGAAATGGTGATCCACCATCTCCATCGTCATCCTCTTCCTCCACATCATCCTCTTCAACTTCTGTTAATCAGTCACACAAAACAAAAACATCTCTTAGAAATCCTTTGTTAAAGCTTGATGTAAAGTTTGAGTTGTCGATGTTTAATGGTGATGTGAATGCAGAAAAATTGGATAACTGGATTAGACAGCTGGAAGTCTATCTAAGAATTCAGAATTTGCATGATGATGACACAAAAATCCAATTAGCCTCATTGAGAATGGATGGAGCAGCTTTGGTTTGGTGGGAAGCCAAGACCAGAGAGGAAATCAAAAAGCATGGTAAGATAACTCTAACTTGGAATGAGTTTATTACAGCTATTAAGAAACAATTTTATCCTCTTGCTCATATTCAGAAGGCTATCATGAATTGGCAAAATTTTAGGCAACTTAAGGGACAAAATGTGCGAGATTATACCCAAGATTTTAGAAGGAGAGCACTTCTACTTGGGGTTGATTTACAAAGTCAAGACACTTTGTTAAAGTACATATGAGGTTTGCACAATTACCTTCAACATACTATTCTAATGTTTAATCCTACCAGCTTAGATGAAGTCTGTGTACAGGCTACACATTTAGAAGCTAGAGGAAAGAATACTTTTGATGAGGATAGTAATTTTAAAAACAAAGGAAGAAAAGAGTTGCAAATTCAAGAAAAGAAAAAGGAAATTTCTTTTGCAAGAACTGTTCAGAGACATCATGATGAAGACCACTGTTGGAAGCTTCATCCTGAACTGAAACCAGAAAAATACAAGAACAAAAACAAGACCAAAGAAAAGGAGAAAACTGTAGCAACAGTTGAGCAAGACTTAGGGTCAGACTCAGGAGATGAGACAAAAAGCATCGCCATGGTTTTAAAGAACATTAAGGGGAAAGAAGTGGTGCAAGACACAACTCCCAGTTCTAGCTCTTTAAATTGTCACAAAGATACTCATGAAGAAAAGAGGAGGATAGAGCTCTTCCATGTGAGGGTAATTTCAAAACATACCAAAATTGACACACTGTTTGATAGTGGGTCACAAGCTAATCTCATATCTGAAGACTTGGTCAAGCAGCTTAAACTTGAGACCATTCCACATCCGAAGCCTTATCCACTTGGATGGATATGCAAGGATGCCAATTTGCAAGTCTCAAGAAAGTGCATATTGCGCTTTGCAATAACTGCACACTTTATTGACACAGTTGAACTTGATGTGGTGTCGCTTGATATTTTAGGAATTGTTTTGGGAAGTCCTTACTTATTTGACAGGAAGGCCATCTTTCATCGCCATGAAAAGAAGTATCACTTTTTCAAAGATGGTAAAGAGTACATTGTGAGAGCACACAAGAAGAAGCTGGAATCTTCTTTACTCCATGCAAGTCAATTGAAAAGACTAGTTAATGCAAGTCAAAGTCTAACTTTGTTGATGTTGAAACGACAATATTTTGAGCATTTAACTTGTCTTAATGTTGCTAATGATATGTCTCAGTTTTATAACAGTTTGTATTTGAAATAAGATGATGTTATGATGGAAAAATTACCTTTTGGGTCAGCCAATGCAGTGAATGAAGTGTCAAAGCAAAGCAGTGCAAGCAAGGAGGACACACAATTCAGCATGGGACAAAGTTGGTTTCAAAATGGTAGAATTCGCCATGGGAACAATTTGCCAAGTGAACGTTATTTTAAGTCTTCTTGGAAGTTTGATTAGTATAGAAAAAGTTTGTTTTCTGCATATTACAATTGCTGTTCTATAAATTTTAATCATTTGCATCATGACTCTGTCAATCTTAGCAATGGTCGATCAGTTGATTCCAGAGACAGTTTATCATTTTCTCAAAAGCTCCATTTAATGAAATCAGGTATATTTCAGTTATTCAAGGGTGGAAGAGTGGAGAATCAGTCTCCACATTATCAGTTTCACTAATCAGAGAGCTTTTGTGGGTCCAAAAGCTTCCCATTTGGGAGGTGTGATCAGGTGATCAAGTCCTTAACAGAAAAATGCTCAAAAAATTAGTTGCTTAGAAATGGTCCAAACTAGAACAACAGGAAAGAGCTCGAAAAGACGATCCTGTAGCCACAAACGGCACTGAAAACCGACGTTGTATGAGAAAGTTATTCAACTTTGAATTTTTCCAACTTCAGTAAAAAAATGGCCAATTTGACTTTACAAAAATATTTTATTAAAAAGAGAATATTCCACAGAATATTCTGTGAAATATTCCAATGGTGGCCAATCAGAGGGCGCCACGTGGCCAGCCCGGAGGCCGCCACATGGCCCCAAGTTCAAACGAAATATGGTTCAAAACTTTTGTTATGGTGCGGCAGGGTTCGACCCCGGGTTGGGGCAGACACAAACGGACGACCCGACCAACGGGCCACGACAATGGTTCTTAATAAAGATTGCTTCGAGTTTCTATTTAATGTTTGTTTTGGATATGGGCGGGGCCTGAAAGGGGGCCAGCCCCCTCATTCATAGGACCTGTGGCTCGGAACTGGGAGGCTAGCTCCATCGGTGCGCAAACGTCGGGTAAGGTCACACGGTGCAGCACATGGAGCGGAGTTTAGTTTTAATACATGATTTTTGTATTAAAGTTCAATGCAAATAACTCAAGGTCCGTTCAACGGATTCCGGAGGACACGGTTCCATGAACCTTATCCTTAGCACCTTCCAACTGGCGGTGGATATGGCAGTGTGCCAAATTATAGCGCCGACCTCCAAAAATGTCAGGATTATATGGAGTTCCACCACATTTGGTGGAGCTTTCCTAGCCCTAACTGGGCAAAGTTTGTTTTAGTCATAACTTGGGCTAGGGAAGTCCTTTTGGAACGATTTTTTTTTTGTTTTGTTGGTATTGGAACATTCTGAAGCTGTTGGAACAGGTTACAAAACCATTAGGGCACTCTGTTAGAGGTTTTATCAGCGGATTTTCTTTTGGAGCCACTAGGGCTTGGGGAATGATCAGCTATATTGGGCTGTGTTCATCTATTTGAGGTCAATGAATAGTCAATTTTTACTATTTCCAGCACTTTGATTCTGATTTTGCAACTATTTTAGCCTATTGAGGCTTTCTTCATGGTGTAAAACTTATTTTGAGCATTTATAGAAGAGGGAAAAGCCCATTTGGAGGCTTTTGGACCTAGCAGATGTAGCCCAAGAGAGGGGTGAACTGCTTTATCATATGCTTGTTATTATGCTGTGAATTCTTGCTGCTTATTTCCAGAGTTTAATGCATTAAACAGTAAATTTAAATAATTCCACTTATCACAAAGAGACTTATATAGTTATCAAAACACATTTGTTCCATTCCAAACCACATTACTTCCATTGCATAATACCTTAACTTGCTTGTTCACACATAATATTGGTTAATGAATACTTTGCAATTAGAAAACAAATACTTTCATTGCCAGATCTTTTCAGTGTTTACTTCATATTTCTTTAGGCAGAGCCAGTAAGAGGGCCAGAAGCTTCTGGTTTCATCCTTTCTTTGAAAGGTGAAATAACCAGTAAAAGCCCCTACTATCTATCTCTGTATAAGAAATATTTTTTTCACACATTTCAGATCAAGTAATAATTTCCAACAACTATGAGATGAGTGGGAACTAGTGCTATAATTGCTAAGGGTATGGAACTTGACAAGAAATCCTAATTGGAGAATCTTAAGGAAGAGGACCCAAGAGGACAAGGAAAGACAGAAAATAATTGTGTGTGGGCATGCAAGACACAGAAGAGAGGAGTGAAGTATAGTACAAGGGGGCACAAAAAAACAAGAAAGAGAATTCATGGAAGATACCCATAGAAGGAATCATTCTAAGAACGCGAGAGAGAGAGAGGGACATAATGAAAAGATGATTGATGAGTTAATTTGATGGAGGAGAATGGATTTCATGACTCCACCCTATAATGTTGATTACAACTTCCATCATGGCTTCTTGGTCTAGCTTGAGGGTGACAAGCTGCAAGAGACATTACAGTGTAGTTAAGCCTATGATGGGGTGGAATATTGCAGCTCACCCTTCATCAATTGCAAGATGCATCTGATTAAATTAGATAAGTGTGCTTTTGGAATTAAATTTGTAATGTAAATTAAAATGAATGAAATGGGAGTATGCTGAGACTTTGTGTCTAAAAGTGTGCATGATGAATGCATTGTAAGGCCTTTGTGATGATTGTCTATGTTATAAAATGGTAAACTTGAGAGTGATGCATATATGAAAGGTTACATCTAATTTCAATGATTGTGATTATTGTGTAATGTTGGTGTGACGTGCTTGTGATTATTTATGACCTCTTATTAAGTATGGTTAATAATTCAAGGAGTTGACTAATAGAGCTATAGTCTTGGTTATTTCCTATGTTTCTAGTGGGTTGATATCTTGACCAAATAAGAATTTTGGTTTTGTAGATAATGTGAGTCAACCCCTCAATCCCTTGGATAATTATGGTGACTAGTTGACAATAGGGAGCTCATAGCGAGTTTTAATTAGTGAGATTAGTCTATCTTAGATAGACTTAAGAGGCTACGTGCTTGTTGTAGAGATTAAAAAGGTATTGTAGATAATTTGGGAATAGAATTAATGACAATAACTTTGGAAGTAAGGTGGGGATTCACATAAGAGGTATGCTCATAGAGAAATATATTTGCCTTCTAAAATTCTTCTGGGAAAAAATAATACCTTGTTAAATATTTTCCATCTCTCAAGAATAGACTAAGTGCCCCCTCTCTAAACCCAACTTGTCAAAAAGGAAGTTTGGTATCTGATCCTTGTATTTCAATCCATAAATAAATTTGGGGATAAATCCCTTCATGAAACATTTTATGAAAGTTCAGTGTTCGGTGACCTTAGTCATAACCCCTAGTCACATGGATGACACAATGGTTGTGACCTAAATCCAATTGAAAGGGTACTCGAATATTGAAACCCCGAGAGAATGAAACAAATTCATTTTGGTGAAGTCCTTGATATAGATATTTGATATAATGTGATCCTGTACTCTCAGAATATTCCCCTTGCCTTGGCTACATATTTATTCTATTGAGCAAGGTTATGGGTATCAGATTCCGTTGGTTTTGAAACATCTGTCTTGATGTATTATAACAATCCATTGTCATCCAATATCGCCTCCATGAAAACCTTCCATGCAAAAAAATTAGAGGTTACTTCCAAGGAATACTATAGCCTTAGTCCATTCAAGGCCATCTTCTAAGCTCTGAAGAGCTCATGTTGCCCTTAACTGTAAATTCGATTCTCCTGAGAAACAACTTCAAATTTCCTGCTAATGTGAATCCTCCTTTGATACCATGTAGAAATTATGTTGTATATTTTCAACTTATCATGAAATTTTAATCAAAATCATCCTTGATCTGTGTCTTTTTCTGCATCCTGCTTGGGATCCTTTTCAGCGTCCTTTTCATCATCCTTTTCTGCACTTGTTTCTGCGTCTTTTTTGGTTCTCCTGGATTTGTCTCTCTTCTAGAGGTAGATGTTGTAACGGGCTTGGTGGAGTTGAGCCCTACCTTCCACGTCATTGGCCAGGTCACAATGAATTGGTAGATATATGCTTCGGTCACCATGAAGGGAAAGTTATACCATACAGGGTCGTTGCGCACCCTGACCTGCACATGGTGCATGGTTACCTACAAATCTGCAATACTTTTGTATTTTTCGTATGCTGCTAGGGATAATCTGGGCTGCGAATGTATTGTCGCCGCCAACGCACCCTCAAATAGAGCCCAAAATATTTTTTTTCCTTTACACACTTGGGATTAGTTTAATCCCACAGGTTGGTGTAGCGTGCCCCTTCGCATATGCCAGGCTACAATTTGGGGAGGAATGCACCCTCTGGAGTCTATGATGCTACCAACGCAATCAAAAGCAACAACCAAGAGTAGAAAAACTTCTTTGCTTCTTCCTGCGCCTCGTTCACATTGTCTAAAAATTCTTAGCATAGGTATTGGGACCAGTTGTAGCTGACCCCCTTCTCGCATTGGCCTGCCAACGCAATTACATGCATAGGGACTGTCTTCCGGTGACACTTGAGGATTAATTTTCATCCAGAGAATAAGGTTCCTAGGCGTACATCCGGGTCTTCAATCTGCTGCACCAAGAAGCCCCTGACGTCTCATCCGACCTGGTAATATTTTTTCACCTTCTCAGCAACATTGAGCTCATTGCTCTTTTTGAACTAGCCATAAGATGAGGCCCCTTCTTGGTTAGGCCGGTGATCTGGTGGATCAACGCGACATCTATTGGAATCCTTCCTTGAATCCATAGGCAACCCTCGTGCACTAATGCCAACAGTTGGTGCACACAGATAGTGGTGATAGCGTACCTTCCGAAGTGAGGAATCCTCAGCAGATTGAGGATCCCTGTGTTGCTCAGCCTGTGCACCCATGGCATAGGCTCAACCTTCACCACATCATCATAAAGCATGCACTCCATATAATATTCTGGCACCAACTCAGGGAATGTTTCCTCGTTGGCTAAATCATAATCGTCGTACTTGACATGGGGGATCTTTCCAAACATATCTTCAATAAGGGGGACGACTTGCACGATCAGTGGCATCTAAAGGTATTCTTGCACCACGTCTAAATTCTTTAGTATGCGCATGAAGGGTCTGCGCGGTTTGAAATACGGAGGCCGCCATGAGATTGACTCAATGAGAGCAAACTTATCAATGGTGCTCATCGGTATCTTCGTAGGATCACCCATAAGGACCTATCCTTTGTAGCTTGATGCGAGGATGTAACAGTCCTAGGGGAGGTCTGTGGCTTGGAAGATGACCCCTTGGTCATATTTCCCTTCCCCTTAGTTGGCGTAGACACGAATTTTTCAACCTCAGGCACAACTTCCTTGACATCATCTGACCCTGGCTCTGCCGACGATGTGAGAGCCACAAAGTGATCCTCAAATGGCACGCTCTCTAGATTAATGGCATCATCCTTACGTGAAATATAAATTATGGGTTACTAACGTTGGATGTGGGGGTCTCTTGGCCAAACATACAGTGTTCACAGACAAAGTTATGGTGAAAATTCGCAGAGAAACTCAGGAAGCAAAGGAACCAAATGTGACCTGCGCCCTTCCTTTTATAGACGATCCAAGGTGAAAACGGTCGAATCTCCATTAAATGCAACTGACCTCCGTAAAAATGGTCAAATATCTCGTAATATCGCCTCATTAAATGCATAAAACCCACTCCATCCAATGGTAAAATCACTTTTTCATCCAGTTTCATTGTTCCAACAACTAGTTTCTCCTCCTGCACATCGTCGTTGTGCTCTTTTCGCACCTTTCTGCGTATTTCCTCTATGTCGCGCGCAGACAAATGGATTCTTATTTTCCGGCCATATAGTCATTTTTTCAGCACAAGATTGTCCCTATATGGCTTCAATCATCTTCCATTGAAATACCCAGGAAGATTCTCACCGCGCAACGTGGCCAATTGCACCACACCTCCATCAGTGATTTAATTCACAATGTATGGCCCTAACCAATGTTTCCTGAACTTCCCCGGGTGGCACACAAACTGACTGTCATATAACAAGATCAAGTCTTCCTCCTTGAACACCTTATGTTTGATGTGCCTATCATGCCAGGCCTTTTCGCGCACCTTTTGCACTTGCTGATGGAAGTTAGCAATGAACTGATCCTCCTCTAAGGAAACCAATTGAGAAAGACTTTCTTCCATGATGTCAGGCTAGGTCATTTTAGTGAATTTCGCGATGCACAGACTTGGTACGATATACTCCATTGGCACGATCGCTTCTTGCCCATCGACCATTCTAAAAGGTGTTTTCCCAGTCAACTTCTTGCATGTGGTCCGATAAGCCCATAACACAAAAGTGATGTGTATGTCCCAATCATTATGATTTGCATTATAGATCTTCATGAGTGCATTCTCCAAAATTTTGTTGAAATCTTCGACTGCACCATTTTCCTGCGGGTGATAAGGGGTACTCTTCTGGTCATGGATCTGAGATTCCTCCATCAGAGCTTCAATGGTCTCATTAACAAAGTGTGTACCCCTATCACTCATCAATATCTTCGAACATCCAAACCTAGTCAAAATATGTTAAAAAATGAAACGTGCAACAGTATCTGTAGCACAATCCTTGACTGCATTAACTTCTACCCATCTGGTTACATAATATGTGGTAGTGATGATATAGCGCGCTCCAGTCTTCTTCCCTGGAGGATTGATAGGTCCAAGAAAATTTATAGCTCATTTATCAAAGGCCTGCAGGGCCATTTATGGTTGAAAGCGTATTTCATCTTTGCGCAAGGGCTTCCTTGAAATCTAGCATGCATCACAGACTCGACAGTATGCATGTTCATCACTATGCAGTATGGGCCACTATAACCCAGCACACAACACCTTCTACACAGTAACCTTCCCTACATAATGGCCTCCTACCACCCCTTCATGAACCTTAGCTAAGATATCTTGTATTTCATGTTCCAACACATATCTCCTTAATACTTCATCTGCTCCTAGCTTGTACAATTGACCAACAATTAGGGTAAAATCAGTTGCGTGCGCAGCCAACTCCTTCTTTGGATGCACCAAATATTTAGCAGGAACACTGATAGTGGTCAGAAAGTGAATAATATCAGCAAAGTGCTCATCAACCACCTTGATAGCAAATATCTGCGCATCAGGTAACCCCTCCTCCAAACTGGTTCATTCTTCCCCATTTTCAATGCATGACAAATGATCAGGTCCATCATTCAATATATCGGGCTTCACAATGATTTCAAAGTCATATTCCTGAAATAACATCAACCATCTGCAAAGATTCCCCTCCAACAAAGCCTTATTGACCAGGTATTTCAAAGAAGAATGGTCAGTGAGCATTTTGAAGTGCCCTTCTAACAGATAGTGCCTGTTTTTTTGCAGAGCATATACCATGGCCAATCCTTCCCTTTCTATGGTTGATTAGTTGCGCTCAGCACCAGAGATATTACTACTGGAAAAAGCAACAGGGTAATCAATGTCTCCTTCTCCTGGCTATGCTAAAACAACTCCAAGTGCTATACCGGATGCATCTACAAGTACATGGAAAACCTTGGACCAATCTGGGAATATTAGAATGGTGCAATCACCATCTTCTCCTTCAGCAGCTCAAAGCTCTTTTGACATTCCTCATCCCAGAAGAATGATACATCCTTCTTCAATAACTTCTCCATAGGCACAGTGATCAGAGCATAACCCTGAATGAACTTCCTGTAATATTTGGTGTGTCCTAGGATGGAGCGCAATTGTTTTTCATTTGTGGCGATTTCTAGGTTGATGATAACTGCTATCTTGGCTATATATACCATCAATCCTTGCTGACACACTATATGGCCCAAAAAAATTCCAAAAGGCACGCAAAATATACAATTCTTCAGGTTAAGAGAAATCTAGTGCTTCCTACAAGCGTCAAGCATCATGCGCGGGTTTGACACATGCCTCTTTACCAACCCAAACACTGTCCAGTCATCAAAATATACCTCCAAGAACTTGTGCATGAATTCTTTGAACATAGTTACTACTACGCGCTGGAAGATTGTAGGTCCATTCCTAAATCCAAAAGGGATGACAATGTATTGGAAAGACCCCCATTATGTTTTAAAGGTGGTCTTGATGCGGTCTTCAGGCGCAATTTTGATATGATAATACCCCAAAAATCCATCAGTAAAAGAATAAGCCTCTTTTCCTCCCACATTATCCAGGATCTCATCTGAAAATGGATTAGGGAAGGGGTCATGCACACATGCATCATTCAACTTGCGTAGATCTACAAAACTCCTTATCTCTCCTTTGGTCTTCTTTTCTTGATCAACCATTGGGCTCACCCAATTAGACTTATCTATAGGATCAATAATGCTTGTAGCCACCATATTTTATAATTCCTCTTTTACTTTCTGCTTATACTTAGGATTTAATCGGTATGGTTGTTTCTGGACAGGGCACACATCTGGTTTCAAAGTGATCTTCATAACGCCTAAGTCTCCTACAATTCCTTTGAGATTAGAGAAATTTGAAGGAAACAGGTCCTGATACTCTGTCAGTAGTTCTGCAACCTTCCCTGCTATGTCATCATCCTAGTAGTCCCCTATTTCGAACAACTTGGGTTGTTCTTTTGTCCCAATGTTGACTTCCTTTAACTTGGGTTGTTCTTCTTTAGTTACGTCTACCATTCCCAATGAGGGCCCTGCAACTACACGCTCCCCTTCGGACTCAGGGATGTTGATATTTCTTGGATCATATTCATTATCTTCTACTGATATGTTCCTACAATTGACAATGTCTTACATCTGTGCGTCCCATGCTAGCGTAGCACATTCCCTTCGAGCCTAGGAGTCATCAAAGACAAGAGCTTCTATATCATGCAGAGCTTCATCCAATCCCTCTGAGCCCCCAACTAAGCCAAAATTTGATAGGAAATCATCTGTCATTGTAATCTAATGGCAAGTCCCTCGGTGCAACTCTATTTCCAGATACCAAGTAGTAGGTACCGGTCCCAACAAATGAACAAACATATGAACCCATTCGTTCTAGGTCTTTTCATTCCAAATTTCCATCCACATGGCCACGTGCTTGCGCAGGTCTCCCTGAACATAGAAAAGCTCAGTTGGTGGGGTAGCGGGTGGCTCAAAGCACAACTTCATCATTTTTCTACATTCCTCCCAGTCCTTAAAAACTCCCTTGTGTGTATCCCACCAATGTGCTGGGGTCACGCGCATAGCCAAATTAAGCTCCCAAAGCCTTCGTTCTTCCGGGACAACCTTTTCCAATTCTTCCAGAAATACTACGACACTATCAGAACCATCAAATTAGGGCAGTTCTCTTACCTATGAGGAGATGCATTGGAAGTTTTTAGTGATCTTGATGCAACGTAGTGCAGAAACATCATGCAACTGATTCTACCAGTTCTCCATCTCCCCATCCAAATCTAAGAAAAAAAAACTATCTTTATCCCAAGTCAACATTCCATCAGCTATAGGGTTGATCCAATTCTCATTCCACATAGTAAGCTTGTATATAGGGTTGAAATCATCTCCTTCACACACTGGTTCTATATATATTTCTCCTTCTGCTGGGTTCGGTGGTACTATTACCTGCGTAAAATCATTCTCAAAGATCATGCTTCTACTCTTTAGGTTGATGATGCCTCCCATATCGATGGCCAAATCAATCCCTAGCAGCGCAGTGTAGGGGTATGCATCATCCACAATTTCTATCATTTCAAAATCTGCACGTACCTTTACTCCAACAATGTCTACCAGAACCTGTGGAAGTCTTCCAAGTGGAATGATCTTCTGCTAATTGGCCATGCATAGCTGAATCGTGGACCATTCCAACTTTGGTTCTCCCATATTCTTCCAGTTCTGCTTAAGTAGAACATTTGCATAAAACCCTAAGTCTAGGATGACTTGATCCATTTCATACTCTCCAATTTGCATGGTCATGCGCATCTCCCTACCAGTTCTCTTCTTATTCTTATAGATCTTCTTGTTCTTATAGATATTTATCTGCGCAGCTGTTTATTAGGGCCTGAAGACATTCTAATGCTTTCTGATTACACAATAACTTAATACAATCTTGTAGGAATGGTTTGACTTCGTCATCAATCTTTTATTCCATGATAGACTTTGATGTGGACGCCCCTACAATAACGAAATCCTTCCTGGCTTCAATAAAATTCTCCTTTTCCTTCTGCAGGTTGAGTCCTTCCTTCTTGTGAGAGGCCTTTCTGATCAATGGCTCTGCATCATCCTTCTTTCCCTCATCTCCTTCGGTGGAAGCACCACCATGTAATTATTTTTACACTTGGATCATCATCATGCAGTTCAGCTTTAACCATTTGTATGTTTTGCGTATGTGTCTGCTGTTGCTTTTCATACATTCTAGAAATTAAAACAGGATAGTCTTCAATTACATGATCAAATTGTCTATAGTACCTACAAGATTGTCGTGTAGGGTTTGGAAAATCGTGCACATAGTTTCCAACGTCTCCACAGTTATAGCAGATTAATTGTCCTCTTCCCTAACCTGTGCCTCCACTTCTCCCCCCTCCCCTTCCTCTTGCTGGGGATCCTCCAAGTCCAGAGGGAGATGCTGGTGAAGATGGGTCGGCCTGCTCTCTTTAGAGGTTAGAATTGTCCATCGTTAGGTCGAATGTACGGCAGTGGTGCTCATTGTGACCAAGTGAAGAGAAAAACCTGCACCATTGTTGCTCCAACTCTGACACATAGCTTCCCAACCGAGGGCAGTGGTCTGTATCATGCCATCCATCTACCCTACAATTATCCCACAATAATGTGGGAGTACCACCTGGCCCAGCAGCATCGCTGGGGCAGAATGGATTTGTCCCCCTGCTTGCATGTAATCTGAGAACAAAGTACACTGATCCTTGGTGTGGCCGGAACCCTTACAATGTATGCACTAGACATCTGCACCAAATTCCTTTCATCTACCTCTGGGTAGGTTATGAATCTCCAAGTGCATTGACTCCAACTTATTTTGGATTTGTAGAGTTCTGAATTGATCATCTTCTCTAGGCGCAACTTCCAGTTTCATAGAAACTTCCAGAGCTTTAGCCTGAGAATTGATCTTCTGTTGATTCATAAGCCCGCATAGATGTGGCAAGATCATGGAAATGAACCATTACTTATGCTGCTTATCGTCATAAATAAATTCTCCCTCACTGATGGTGCGCTTCAACTGTTGATTAGCCTCCCAAACAGACTCATTTGGCTCTTCTTTGATATCTTTTAATTTTGTCACGCACTGTGAGTAGGATTTCATCTTCTTGAATTGTTGCTTCAAGGCGTCCTTAATCTGCATCATAGTGGGATCAACGTGCTGAGTCATATATCCCATAAACCAATATAACGCATGACCTTAAAATGCCATAGCCAGCTACGCTCTCTTGACAACATCAATGTTAACATTTTGCGCAGTCTACACAACACCGGCGACAAACCAAAACCTATCCATGTCCTCATCTACCACACCCTTAAAGGTGGGTAGCTTCATATGCGCGGCCATATCTCCTTCACGTGGTGGTGGTGGCGGGGTAGGAGATGTCTTACCCCTATGCGAGTTTGACTGTGGCGTAGCAGGAGGGCTATCTCCGATGGGCGTAGCCTTACCACTTTCTATATCACTCTCAGGTGAGTTTCTCAGAGGGTTGTATATAGATCTATCCCCTCTCTGATTAACCCGATAATATTTTCCACTGCGCGTAGTGCTTTCTAACTTATTTGGGTTCATTCACTCAGTGTGGGTGCACAAAACACCCTTTTCACACAATAGTATCTTAATCAGTAGAGGCAAAGAGTGTATGAACTTACCTCTCAGTCCCTTGAACAAACTCCTTTCAGCTTCAGAATACGACACAAACTGATGTACTACAAATTCTGTCACAAACCCACCCAAGATGATCTCAACCTTGTGATCTACAGTCTAGGTGATAGAATTATCAGCCTGCTCTAACTGTTAGATTAATTCAGGTGTCCACAGATTAACCTTGTTTTCCTTCCAACAGGTTTGGAACTCTACTAAACTTGAAAAACACTCCTGTAATTCGTGTGCAAAGGTTATGAAGAAGATCTCATGGACCTCTGTGAAGACATACCTTTGTTTCCAATCTTCAGCAAACAATTTCTTACTTCTGTTTTCCTTAAGGGAAAAATATTGATTTTTCTTCTCAAACCAGTCTTCTAATTCAGGATTTGATGGCCGCCACATCACCCAATCTCTCTCAAAATGATCTCGGTCTTGGCAACGGAACCATTTTTTGGCTTGAGGGGTCTTAACCCAGGTTCAAAGTTGAGGTTATACAACAAAACCCTCTTACTACTAGCCCTTTTGGCAGTGACCTACTTACGCAGGTCATAGTCTCACCCGAAGCAGTATGGGAGGGTGCTAGAACCAATTTTCCACACCCTAAGAGATATTTAAATGATGTGGGTGTCTTTAGATCTAAAACAACTGTGATCTGACCTTCACAAGAGAATACCTAACCAAAAACCCTAACCATGCATATTTAGGTCAATTTACAGAGGTTATCATGCATATGCACCAATACAGATCCAAAATTCCTGTCAATAGTCCTTAATACATAACATTCAAGTTCAACAGAAATAGATCCATTCATTTATCATTCATCTAAGGTAGAAGATAGTTTCACAACTGATCCAAACATAGATAACTCAATAAACAGAAATAACATACAAAAACAGATCATTCAATAGATTACAGATGCATTTGATACTCATATTTCTTCCAAACGTTCCTTTATTCATTCATAGCTCAGATCTTCCCTTACAATACTTTCACTCTACCCGTGCACACAACCAACAGGGTCCGCACACAGCAGGACTAAGGTCTTCGCACACATAGCCAACATGAGCCTTCTAAACCTAGACAAGTTCACCTTTCAGCTCAAAATATCAAAACATAGTTCAGACTTCTTACTTCTTCTTTAATCGACTCCATCTATACTCCTATTTATATCTTTAGCCTGTGCTCACCTAACATCCGCAAACTGTGGTTTGCGGTGCCTAGTTCTACCCTTTTTCCCATTATAACTCATGAGGGGCTTTGACTAGCCCCAAATTCCCTTGAACTTTGCTTCACTTAGCACACACAATTTAACTTACAAAAAAATAGTATTTTTATCCAAAATTTGGTCCTAAAGGACCCTGCTCCAACAAGTGGAGTCCGTGTATAAGCACTGTTTTTATGTTAATATCCCCCTCCACACCCCTAATATAATCATTGCCAATGAATATCTTATGTCCATTTCCAAAATACCAGTTGAGTTGTTTCAGGAAGAGTAGGCAAACCTTTTTGAAACTGTACCAAATGTATGATCCCCAAGATTTTCCAAGAGTACCTAGCGTGTACCATTCCTTAAATTGTTTTCCCTTCAAATATTTTTATGAGATTATGTCCTTCCAAATTCCTTGTATGACACCAAAGATATTTCACAAGTAAATCCCTCCCAAAAATATTGAAATCCAAAAGTCCCCAGCCCACAAATTCCTTTGGTGAGGTAATGCTCTCCCAACTAGAGAGGTGGTATTTCCTCGAGTTCTCTCTTCTTTCCCAAATGAAATGGGAAATTATGGTGTGAAAATTTTGAATCATGGAAACCGGAAGAATTTATAGATTATCCCAATAAACAACTAATTTTTGTAGTACAACCTATTCCAATATATATGGGCTACCGATAGATAACCAATGGAGAGTCCAACTGCTTATCCTATGATGATATTTTTCTACCAGCCAAAGCCAATCCATAGTTTTGTACTTATTGAGCTTTAGATGGAAGCCCAGTGTTAGCCACCTATAAAATTTGTTATATCAAAAGGTGGCTAAAACATTTTTGGAGCCTTCAAGGAACAAGTTTTATTACAAAAAATGTTATCTCTTGAAGCCTCACAAAGACATCATGTCCTTTGTTTAAATCTTCACTGCTGTTTCGATTTCAAACGCTGAAATTCTGCTATATTCATAGAGAAAATACTGCTGCAAAGCTCCATTTTTCCCTTCTTTTCACTTCAAACTAACCTTCATTTTACCCCTTTCCATTCCCCATGGAATTCCTCTATTTTCCATTTTTTCCCCTTTTACCCTTCATAAAATCCTCTTTACAAAGTTTAAAACTCATTTTTTAGGCTTTGCCGAAACCCCCAAATCCATCAAAAACATTGAAAATTTCATAAAAAATACATTTTTTGTATTACAGGCTTAAGCCCCTTTGGGCTAGGTCCTAACCACTTCCCCACATATTCCTTGGTACCAGAACCAAGCGTTGATGGTCCCTAGTGCTTATCGCATCGGAACAAAACACAGCGCGCAAGTCTTTTTGATTTATTGAGACCTCCGATGCGATTGGCCCCTTATTACATAGCCTCGATCCAATCACCGCTTCATATAACCCGAGGGCCCGCATCTGGCGCTTAAACCTTGTGAATAAATCTTTCCCGATGCTCATTTCCCTTTGTTAAATAAAAAAACCCAATTTTCTTAAGTTTTGGTCTAAACCCGCCAGGGCAAGGTTTTTTTAATGTAAATGGGTAGATTGAAAAGCCCTGCGCCAATGTTTCGATGCGATTAAGCCCCGTTGTATAAGCCTCCGCCCCTCTCCATATAAACCTGCGCCTGGGACCAAGATTTAAAGTCCTGAAGCACTAATCGCATCGGGGAAAATCAAAATGGGTAGATTGAAAGCCCGTAGGCCCGATCCCGATTGGCCCTTATACATATAAAGCCCTGGGCCTATTATCTTCCATATAGACAGATGGCCCCGCAAACGGGCGCCAAATCATTTCATATATATAACCTGCCCCGAGCCATAAAACCTTTACATTTCATAAAATTTTTGGTTTTGTTAAGTATTAAAGGGTTTCCGCCGGTGCATATTTTGAAACAATATCCACCGTTGATCTTAAGCCAATCAATGGACCGCACAAAATCGCATCGGCATTTCTCCATTGGGTGCGTTAATACTATGCCACCCCCGATTGGTCAACCCCCAATGAGTTCTCCGCCGTTGATGTAATCTGCAGATCAACTGTCCACAGTTAATCGCATCGGCGCCATTTAAGTTTCTTCCCCCGCCGATCGCGTGCCTCCGATTGCATCTGGGCCATCCACGTGTCCAGATTGGACGATCCAGATTGCATCTCCTGACTTTGGTTAAATTCATGTGCTCGCTTCATAATGTTGTTTTGACCAATCTCAGCCGTTGATCTCTGCAGATCAATGAACCATATTAACCCATTCTCCGCCTTTAAATTATTTCATTTATAACCCAGATCAAATCTCCACCGTTGATCTGTTTCATCCAACGGCTCCTATTAAACCCGACAAGCCTGCCTCCTGTGGGTCCTGCCTTCCTCGGTTTTTAATCTCCGCCGTCCAATCCTTGATCCGACGACCCATATTGAAACCACCTTACCCGCTATCTGGCCCCGCATCTATCCAAGATCGCGCTCGTTTCCCCACTGTTAGATCTGAGGTCCCAGATCTAACGACCCACGTTCCATGTCGCTTAACTTTAAGCATGGAGGATAATTTTTAAAAATCACGTGATATAAGATGTTTTATGATGCCACGTGTCGGGCGAGGACGCATATCACGTTCGAAAAGGCAATACCGCCTGCCCGCCCTTTCATCGCGCGAAAACAACTGTTTCGCCCTCCGAAACAACCTTTCCCCATTTCTATTATGATTTATCGCGCACCTCCTCAGCCGTTGATCCTTATGAACCAATCTCATCCGACGGCTCATGTTCCTCGCGAAACCCATTTGATTTCTAAATTCATTTTTTCCTCCGCCAAAGGTTTCTAACCTATTTTCCTTCACATTTTCTCCCATTTGTTTGTTGAGCGGCCTTTCTCCATTATACATCCCGGATCGTTCCCGACCATTGATCTCTGCACGATCAAACCGATCTGACTTAAAAACTCCTTGCCATTTCATCAACCGCCTCCTTTGACCCCGCAAGCGAATCTCTGTCGTTGGATGCTGTCATCCAATGGCCATGCTCCCACCCGAAACCTCTTAAGCAGTTTTTCCCAATTATGCATGATTTCTTAATTATTTTTGTATTTTGCAGGTTTTAAATGGTTTTTCCATTATATTAAAGGAAAACCAAGGGTTGGGGTTGAAGATCCCCACGCCTTTGTTCATAAAAGAGAAACCATCCACAGGGTTCTTATTCACGTTTCGTAGATGCTTCATGGAAATTGATGCCATATGAACCCTTTGCGACACCTGCACATCAACAAGACACAGACATTAAATCAAAGCTGAAGAGTATCAGTGTTGAAGACTTAAACACAACAAAACAAAGAATTGAAGACTATTTTCACAGTTTTGGGGGATTATGGCTAAGATTGAAAATCAAAAGCCTAATCCTCCGAATTAAAACACAATTACAGACAAATCAAAAGATTTTTCAGTCAGAGGATGCCTCCACTGCCACATAAGAGGCTAATTGATTCCTCTCAGCTACCTAATGCCACCTGTAGTCTCAAATCATTCAACAGAGGCTGAGCTATGATTAGAAAAGAAGATATTTGCCTCAGCGCAGCCGAATAGTTAATTCTGCCAAAGGAACTTAATGCAAAAATATCAGCAGAGTTATTACAACATGAAACAGAGCCTTAAAAGTCAAAAAAAGCTCCCATCGAGCTTAACTCTTAAATGTAAAACAATTAATACAGAAAAATATTTGTAAACTTCTCCATTGAGCCCCTCAAAGGCTGAGAAGTACTAAATCTGTATTAATTGAAACCTTAGATCTTTTCTCTTTCGACCTCCTCATCCTTCTATAAAATCTCATTGAGGAGTTCATTGTAAATGTTGGTTGCAGAACTTTGAAATATACTTGAGCTTGAGACTCCTACTTGTAAATACTGTTCACGGGCTCTTGAAGCTCTGCTTGTGATTAGAATAGTTAGGCTGAGAAGTGGAGATGATTTATGAACTAAAACATTGGGTTTAAAGTTGTAACTGGTTTGAAGCATCAATACAAGCTGATTTATGGGATCTTGGTCTATGTCAATAGTGATGTTATTTCTTATTGTAAATCGTTATTTTATTTATGTTTTCACTTTGTCCATCTTCTCTGATAAAGAAAAGCAAGCATATAGTTAGGATTTACTGTATATCAGTACCCTTCTCTGACTGATAAGATTTATCTACATGTTTTCTTCTAAATTGTGTTGTTTAGGAATGATTTAATTCAGTTTAAGCAGTTAGGAATGCTGGCGTTCCCTCGTCCTATTGTCCATCTGAATGTTTTTATTGAATGTTATTTTCAGTTTATGTTAAGTAGAGAGGAACTAAGGAAGTAATGGTGAGCCCTGTCCTTTAGTTTTATCCCCAAAAACTAGCTGAAAGTTTCCCTTTGTGTTTAAAATGTTTTTTCTATTGAAAGTGCATCAAAAGCTGGCTAGTTTCGAAGTACTTACCAGATCTTAGATTACTTTTATGTCTTTCTTTAGTGTATGCCAAAAGCAAGATAGTTTCAAAGTACTTACCTGATCTTAGGTTTCTCTTTGTTCTTCATTTGTTCATTTTCCCCTTCTTGTTGTATCATTTCATTCCATAAAATCAACTTTAAAGAGATCCTTAGAAATAGATGACTTGCCCCATGGACCACTCTTGAACCTTGTTGTTTCAATTAAACCCTATTATGACTCCATAGCCCAATGGACTAAAACCAACATTATATCTATCTTTTTAGCCGAAACTTGTTCTGATTGCTTGCAACTTCATACCTTTGAAACTCTTTCCATTTAAGACTTTCCACCCAAATAATAATCATGCTCAACCATCCAAAACAAAACAAAACCCTCGGTCTTCATAACTAGCCTAATATCATTAACCATAAGCCTCAAAAGATAAATCCATATTTTTCACTTTATTGGAGAGATCCCTCTCTAGATTCAGGAGGGCTAGATCCTAGAATCCCAAAGTGGTTGAAATAGTGTTCTCCCTGCATTTGGACTTTTTCTAATCTTGCTAATTACAGGGTGCTAACATCTTCTGGCGACTCCACTGGGGACTTTGAGTTATTTTCTTTTTGAAAACTTTGGATTTCTCAGAAACCCCTTTACTCACTAAACATTTGGCATATTAACCAGCTGAGCCACCAGCAGCTAACATCTTCTGGCGACTCCGCTGGGGATCATGAGTCAAATTTTCATCTTAGGCTCCCTTAAGTACTTCATAAAACCTTGTGAGTAAAAGCAGCCCTTTCAAGAAATACCAAGCAAATGGTAATCATAATGAAACTTGTTTGAATCAGTGACAAACTAGGCAGACCCTAGGATTCTCATAAGAGTTTATCTAACCTTGAAAGATCAGTTGGCTTAGCCATAAGAGTAGACTGTCTTTTTCTCATAATCGTAGCTAAGTTTTGAGACAAAGTTAGGACACTCTTAGAACCAATAGAACTGAAAAATAACTCAGAAAACCCAAAAATATTTCAGATTGGTATTTAATAAACATGGTGGTGGACCATAAAACCTTTTACCTCCAAAAGAGCTAAAAACTTCCACTTAGCGACTCCACAATCCTAAACAGACCTTAAGACTCCGCTAGGAAGAACCATTATCATCATATCATCATTCAAACTCAGTTAGAGGACTGTAGGATTAAAATTTGTGTAAAACAGATTAGTTAACCTCTTAAAGACTGTCATATCTGGTTAAAATTTTCTTATTTAGTTGGGTCTGAAAAACACATCATAGTGGCTCCTAGAAAGATTCATACTAGAGCCTATCCTGACCCAAACCCACCTGAGATAGTTGATAACCCTGAAAGTATACTTAGGAAGTCTCCTAAGATTAAATTTTCAGCTGTTTTCAGATCACCCTTGAGAGCTAATTCAGTTCTTGAAAACCTTATAGATCTACACCAATCTCAAGTTGACTTAAGAAATCCATTCAGAACTAGGTCGCTTGGTGATATAATTCATCTAGATTCTGAGTCTTCACTTTCATCCCCGGAAACAAGTGAATATCCTGGTAGTAGAGAAACAACACCACCTGACTTACATTTCCTTCAAAATTTAGGTGTCTCTCACCCAAGATCAGCTCAGCAATCTATTCCTGGTCCTTCCACATCTGCTCATCCTACATTCATTTTCCAAACCACTCCACTTAAGCCCACTTTCCCTCTTGTTAACCCACCCCTTGTAAATCCACCCCCACCACATATTATGGCAGCATGGTATGCTCCCTTAGTCCTTCCGTTTCCCTTAGTCAATCTTCCACAGGACTATCAGTCCAAAATACCATTGTATGATGCCAATAATACTACAATTTCATCACAACATGTGGATAAAATGAATGACTACTTTGATAGAAATGAAATTGATGACGATTCTGTCAAAATTAGAATATTTTCTCAAAGTTTGGGGGGAGAAGTAAGAAAATGGTTTAAAGGCTTAACCCCCCATAGTATAAATGATCTCCAAGCCTTCCATCAGACATTCTTAAACAAATGGGAAGTGAGAAAGAACCCTCTTCAAATACTTTCTAATTACAAAAATCTCCATAGAAACACTGGGGAAAGTGTACAAGCTTACTGCACTAGATTTAATAGTGTGTATAATGCACTTCCCCCAGATCTAAAACCTCCCAAAGGCTCAGCTTTAAACAAGTTTCCTGAAGGGTTTGACCCTGAAATGGCCTATCAACTAAGAGAAAGAGACCCTTTAACCCTTGAAGATATGCAAAAGGGGGCTCTTGCTGTGGAAGTTAACTTGATGGAGAAAAGAGAAAGAATGAAGAATGAGAAGAGAGTATCCTTTATAGAAGAGTCCAGACCTTATACTTCCAGCTCAAAGATGGAAAGAATGATGGAGGAGATGATGAAGAAAATGAGCATTCTTGAGAGAGCACAGGCAAGTCAAAACCAAACTGCTCCTGAAAACAGAAATCAAAACCAGAATTAGAATTTTAGAAGAAATCAGCCTCAAAATAGACCAAGGGAAGATGATCAGAAGATCACTCCTCCCTTTCATCAAAACTATGTGAGTGAGGTTGAAGAAACAGATGAGAAAATAGAGGGTGATGATATCAATATGTTGGGAGTAGATAATGATGACTTTGAAGTTCATTATGATAGAAAACAAGGTCTGTATACACCCTATGATGACAAAAGAGATAATGATGAAATTTATTATCAAGACATGGAAAATGTTATCATAGAGTCTCAAAGGGAATATGACCTTAGAAGTAAAAGCAATCAACAAACTCCCAAGACCAAAACCTCTGATAATTCTTCACAAAACAACACTGTAAGTAAACCGAAAATTATGAAACATAAAGACAAAGCAGTGGCTGGAAATTCTGATAAAGGTAAAGAGAAAGGCACTCAAAAAAATGAAAAACAGAGTGCAGACCTTAGTAGTTTTAACACCTCAGTTGGTACTCCTGTGAAAACAATTTTGTCAAATGTAAATAGAACAAATCAACAAACAGACTTTGCTGACAAAGTGACAGTTAATAAGGCTGAGACAAGCACTTCAAAGAATCAAATTCCTTTCACCCTCGAGCAGGAAATTTCCAAAATTAAAATCTCTGTTCCTCTCTCTGAACTAGCTACCCAAAATGTATATAGGACCCAAAGTTTTGAAGGCTTTAAACATAGAGGATAATAATGACACAGTCAATCTTAATGATGACTAGCCTAAGCTTATTTTTGGTCCAAAGATTGAAGGTAGATATCAAGAGGGACCTGTTCCTCCCTTTTATGTAAGTTTAAATGTTCATGACAAGATTTTGCACAATGCTATGCACGACTTAGGGGCTTCTCATAATTTAATGCCAAAAGTTGTAATGGAGAGCCTGGGTCTAGAAATCACTAGACCTTATAAAGACCTTTACTCCTTTGACTCTAGTAGAGTAAAATGTTTGGGTTTAATTAAAGACTTCTGCGTTAACTTAGCCCAGATTCCAGCCAAATGTTTGGTCATGGATATATTTGTGGCTGACATGCCCCCAAAGTATGGAATGTTGTTATCAAGGTCTTGGGGGGCTAAGTTACAAGGGACTATGCAGATGGACATGACCTATGCGACCATCCCTGTTTTCAATTAGACAAGAAGACTTTACAGGGAGTCCCATATGCAATACGTGGTCACTAGTCAAGACAGACCTCAAAAATCCCCTCTGTATTCTGTAAATACAGGCCTTGATTCGTTTATTACGTTTAACGATGAATCGTTTAGTGACCAAGTCACTTTAACAAAGTTAATGGCCGATAGAGAGGAGGAGGTAAACACCACATAAATGTCTAAACAATTTGTTGAACCCGTAAGCTACAACAAACCAAACACAGGTCTTGAGCGACAAATAATTAGTCCATTTCTTTTTAAGCTTGAGAGTCAAGAAATAATTCCTCAACATAGTGAAAAATTAGAGGAATTAAATCAAATACAATAGAGTGCTGATTTTCAAGAACAAGCCGAAAGCACTCTTGTTGAAGAGGACAATAATCAAACGAAAGAACCTGAAAATGGTCCTCTATGGAGTATGTACTTTGATGGGTCCTACACTAGGAGCAATGCTGGTGCGGGGGTTTGGATACAAAACACTGAAAACAACCACACAAAAATCATTTCCTGTAGATTAAACTTTCAGTGTTCGAATAACATAGCGGAATATGAATCCCTTCTTTTAGGCTTGCATCTGTTGAAGAATTTAGGAGCCAAAAGAATTAGAGTACATGAGGATTCAGAATTAATCATTAGGCAGGTCAACAGGGAATACAACGCTAACCACCCTAGACTCAGAGCCTATTGAAACGATGTCGTGGATTTACTTAAAACTTTTGAGGAATCCCATTTTATTTTTGTCCCAAGAAGAAAAAATATCATAGCCCACAACTTGGCTTTTGCAGCTAGAACATGTTTAACGCCATATGAAACCAAAGAATGTACAACTCAGATTAAATTTAGACCAGTTGTCCCTGATAACGATAAATATTGGCAAGTGTTTGATGGAGACAAACAAATAGAAGACTTCATGCAGTTTAGAAATGAATTTGAACTTCACAGTTAGGATTCAGATTATAAGATAGATTGCCCTAGTGAAGAAAATTTTCTTGGAGAAGAAGAACCGTCTCCTGAGCTTGCCGATATAAATCTACTGTCAAGAAAACCTGAAAAAAAAATAGAAATGATTGCAGGGATAGAAACAGAGGACTAATTAGAAACTCTGTAGTCAAATGATGAAAGTTTGCCAAAGGGTCTGTCTCCTTTAGAAGAGTTGTTCGATTTTAACGATGTGGCTAAGAAGCCAAAACTGAAGCCTGTAGAGACTGAAGTGGAAGAGTGTAATATAGGAAGTGAACTTAAACCAAAAATGATTAAACTGTCTAAGACTTTACCAGCTCACATTAAACTCAAATACATAGAGCTTTTTAAAGAATTTTCTGATGTTTTTGCGTGGAGTTACGAAGATCTGAAATCCTATGACACTAAAATAATTCAGCACAAAATCCCTCTCAAGGAAAACCAAAAGCCATTCAAATATAAGCTGCACAGAATAAACCCTGTTCAGTTACCTTTGGTTGAGAAGGAGATTAAGAAAATGTATGAAGCTGGTATTATTGTCCCTATTAGATATTCTGAGTGGGTGTCTAATCTAGTGTCAGTTAGGAAGAAAACAGGAGATACTAGGCTTTGTATAGACTTTAGAGACTTAAACAAAGCTTCACTCAAGGAAAACTACCCTTTGCCCAAGATGGACCACATATTACAAAGGGTAGTTGGTTCAAAAATAATTTCTTTGCTTGATGGCTATTCAGGGTACAATCAGATTTTAGTCCACCCTGATGATCAACTAAAGACAGCGTTTACCACACCTTGGGGCACTTTCATGTATGTGAAAATGCCCTTTTGTCTAATGAATGTTGGAGAAACTTTTCAGAGAGCCATGGACATAGCATTCTCGGAAGAATCAGGCTACTTCATCATTATTTACCTTGATGATGTTACAGTGTTTTCAAAGACGGATGAAGAGCACTTAGAACATTTGAGAAAAGTTTTCGAGAAATGTAGAAAGTTTGGGATATCTTTAAACCCTAAGAAAACACTATTTGGGCTCCAAGAAGGTAAACTCCTTGGGCACATTATTTCAGAAGAGGGTATAAAGATAGATCCAAAGAGGATTGAGGCCATATTGCAAATCTCTCATCCTCAAAACATCAAGGAATTACAATCTTTCATTGGAAAGATCAATTTCTTAAGAAGGTTCATACCCAACTTAGCTAAACTCCTTAGGAATATAACAAACATGTTGAAGAAGGATCAAGGGGTAAAATGGACCTTGAAAGCAAAGAAGTCCTTTGAGCTGGTGAATCAAGCGTTAACTAAAACACCGGTTCTAATAAGTCCTGATTTTTCAAAAGAATTTTTTATTTTCTCGTTTGCATCAGAACATACACTAGCTTCTGTCCTTTTACAAAAAAATCCACAAGGACAAGAGCAGCCTATTGCATTCTTTAGCAAGGCATTGAGAGATGCTCCTTTGAAGTATAACATTATGGAAAATCAATATTTTGCTTTAATGGTTAAAGCTTTGAAAGACTTCAAAGTATACATCCTTCACTCACACATCATTTCCTTTGTCCCAAATTCAATTGTGAAAGGCATTCTAACACATGACCCAGATGGTAAGAGAGGTAAGTGGATAGCTTTTATTCTTGAATATGATTTAGAAATCAAACCCACTAAACTCATCAAAGGCCAAGGTCTAACTAGTTTGATGGCTGAATCAAATTTTGAAGTTCTTGATATTAATATGATTAATGTTTTAGATGACGAAGAAGAATTCTCAACTCCCATTGTTGAATATCATTTTATGAATTCCTCTTGGTATGCTGATATTTTGTTTGTTTTTCTTAATTTGAACACACCTCCCAGTTTATCAAAAACAAAGGCAAGGTTTTTGAAGTTAAAAGTTGTAAACTATTGCATTATAGATAAATGTCTTTATTGGAAAAATGCAAGTGGGATATTGCTTAAATGTTTTCCTGAGTTTTATGCAGAGAAGGTTAAGTACGAGTTCCATGAAGGAGAGTTTGGAGGCCACCTATACTGGAAGACAACAACCAACAAAATCCTAAGGGCTGGTTACTATTGGCCTACTCTCTTTCTTGATGTGCACAAGATGATCATTTCCTGTCATAAATGATAACTTTTTGAAGGAAAAAGGAAGTTGCTACCCTTACCTCTGCATCCAATCAATATTGAAGCTCCTTTTCAACAGTGGGGACTTGACTTCATAGGATAAATCCATCCACCATCATCTTCTCAGCATAGATGGATTCTCACTGCCACAGACTACTTCACCAAATGGATAGAAGCCATCCCTTATAGGCAAGCCAATGATTCTGTCATTATAATATTCATAGAGACTAATATTCTCTCTAGATTTGGCTGTCCTACCAAGATCATCACTGATAATGCAACAGCATTTGGATATAAGAAGATGGTTGAATTATGTCACAAATATCAGATAACATTGGGTCATTCCACGACCTATTACCCTCAAGGTAATGGACTTGCAGAATCCTCAAACAAGAATTTGGTGAACATAATCAAGAAGTTGTTGGAGGACAACAAGAAGTATTGGCACACAAAGCTTGTTCATGCACTTTGGGCTGACAGATTGACATTGAAGAAATCCATTGGCATGTCACCCTACCAGCTTGTGTATGGTACAGATGCAATTTTTTCCTACCAACCTTGTTGTACCAGTTATGAAGTTGATTCAAGAGTTCCAAAATAAACATAATGACATGATCAGAAGAATTAATCAAACAATTCATCTTCAGCAAACCAGAGAGGAGGTTTATAACAAAGCATTACAAAAGAAAAACAACATCAAAAAGATTTTTGACAAAAGAACAAAGGCCAGCAATTTCAAAGTTGGGGACAAAGTCTTAAAGTGGGACTCAAGGAGGGAAGATAAGGGCAAGCATGGAAAATTTGACAGCTTATGGCTTGGCCCTTATCTCATTCATTCAGCTACTGGTAACAATGCCTTTTTCTTACAGGAGTTGAATGGAGCTGAACTGTTTGGAGGTCCTGTCAATGGCAGGATGCTTAAACATTACTTCTCTTGATCCATGCTATGTTTTGAAGCCCTTTTTATCTTTTTTCCATTATAAATATTTCATCCACCATTGCATTCAAAGTTAGAAAAACAAAAATACAAAAACAATAGAAGAAAGAAAAGAGGGCAGATTGTAAAAACAATAAAGGTACAGCCCCATACCAAAAAGAGAAGCAAATATGAAAGTGTGCAAGCTTAAATGCCACTCTTGAAAACACACTTCTAATTATTCAAACAACCTAATCTTGACTAATTAGTTTTAAATTGATTGCTGATAGGTTAGTGAATTTGATTTTCCAAACAACATAATCTTGGCTCATCAGTAGGTAGGTTAGGCTAGAAATTAAAGGTTCAAACATGCTCAAAATCTGAACCTAAGTTTCCAAAGAGAGATGACTCAAATATTTTTATTTCTTGAGTCAAAATAGAGGTAAAACTGGTTCTAATCAGCTCAAAATCTGAACCAGAGAACAAGCAAAAAACAGCTCAAACAAAAGTAAAAACAGAGCTGAAAAAAGAGAAGGTCATGTTGAGAAACTTTCAGATATTAAGCCTTCGATTTTGATTTAATTTTTTGTAAAATAAAATCTATGTGCAGCTTGTTTTTCATGCCATAGATCAGCATCAAGTTAGACTGTTCAATCCTGACTTGTATGCTTTTAAATTTCTATTTTAGAAATTAGAGAATAAAAATCTGTTAGACTGTTTAATCCTAACATATTAGTAGATTAGTCAGAGAAGCATATGAACTCAACTGTTTAATCTAAGTTCATGGAGAAATAAGGAGTAGAAATAGATTAGATGTTTTTCTTTTACAAAGAATAAAATGTTGTAAAAAGAGTTTGCCAATCCAAGTCCACTCTAAAGAAGAAAAAATGTTAGATCAGTAGGATTGGGTAGGTAGAAAGCTTGCTGAGGAAGATCCATTATTTTTCATGGCTGCTAACATGTTTCAGAGAAAAAGAAGATCATCCGAGAAAAGAAAGTTGCAGCCCAATGGATGAGGCACTAATCAACCTCCCAGAGAATGCAAGTCTGAAGTTCTTGATGCCTTCAAGAAGGCACCATCCCCAAGTGGAGCCACTGTTAGCCACCTATAAAATTTGTTATATCAAAAAGTGGCTAAAACATTTTTGGAGCCTTCAAGGAACAAGTTTTATTGCAAAAAATGTTATCTCTTGAAGCCTCATAAAGACATCATGTCCTTTGTTTAAATCTTCACTGATGTTTCCATTTCAAACTCTGAAATTCTAGTATATTCATAGAGAAAAGACTGCCGCAAAGCTCCATTTTTCCCTTCTTTTCACTTCAAACTAACCTTCATTTTACCCCTTTCCATTCCCCATGGAATTCCTCTGTTTTCCATTTTTTCCCCTTTTACCCTTCATAAAATCCTCTTTACAAAGTTTAAAACTCATTTTTTAGGCTTTTCCGAAACCCCCAAATCCATCAAAAACATTGAAAATTTCATAAAAAACACATTTTTTGTATTACAGGCTTAAGCCCCTTTGGGCTAGGTCCTAACCACTTCCCCACATATGCCTTGGTGCCGGAACCAAGCGCTGATGGTCCCCATCACTTATCACATCGGAACAAAACACAGCGCGCAAGTATTTTTGCTTTATTGAGACCTCCGATGCGATTGGCCCCTTATTACATAGCCCTGATCCAATCACCGCTTCATACAACTCGAGGGACCGCATCTGGCGCTTAAACCTTGTGAATAAACCTTTCCCGATGCTCATTTCCCTTTGTTAAATAAAAAAACCCACTTTTCCTAAGTTTTGGTCTAAAACCGCCAGGGCAAGGTTTTTTTAATGTAAATGGGTAGATTGAAAAGCCCCGCGCCAATGTTCCGATGCGATTAAGCCCCATTGTATAAGCCTCCACCCCTCTCCATATAAACCTGCGCCTGGGACCAAGAGTTAAAGTCCCGAAGCACTAATCCAATCGGAGAAAATCAAAATGGGTAGATTGAAAAGCCCGTAGGCCCGATCCCGATTGGCCCTTATACATATAAAGCCCTGGGCCTATTATCTTCCATATATACCGACGGCCCCGCAAACGGGCGCCAAATAATTTCATATATATAACCTGCCGCGAGCCATTAAACCTTTACATTTCATAAAATTTTTGGTTTTGTTAAGTATTAAATGGTTTCCGCCGGTGCATATTTTGAAACAATATCTACCGTTGATCTTAAGCCAATCAACGGACCGTGAAAAATCGCATTGGCATTTCTCCATTGGGCGCGTTAATACTATGCCACCCCCGATTGGTCAACCCCCAATGGTTATCTGTTGTTGATGTAATCTGCAGATCAACGGTCCATGGTTAATCGCATCGGCGCCATTTAAGTTTCTTCCCCCGCCGATCGCGTGCCTCTGATTGCATCTGGACCATCCACATGTCCAGATCAGACGGTCCAGATTGCATCTCCTGACTTTGGTTAAATTCATATGCCCGCTTCATAATGTTGTTTTGACCAATCTTAGCCGTTGATCTCTGCAGATAAACGACCCATATTAACCCATTCTCTGCCTTTGAATTATTTTGTTTATAACCCAGAGAAAATCTCCATCATTGATCTGTTTCATCCAACAGCTCCTATTAAACCTGACAGGCCTGCCTCCTGTGGATCCTGCCTTCCTCAGTTTTTAATCTCCGCCGTCCAATCCTTGATCCGACGGCCCATATTGAAACCACCTTGCCCTCTATCTGCCCCCGCATCCATCCAAGATTGCACTTGTTTCCCCACCATTAGATTCGAGGTCCCAGATCCAACGACTCACGTTCCATGTCACACAACTTTAAGCACGGAGGATAATTTTTAAAAATCACGCGATATAATCTGTTTTCTAACGCCACATGTTGGGCGGGGACGCATATCGCGTTCTAAAAGGCAATACCGCCTGCCCGCCCTTTCATCGCGCGAAAACAATTGTTTCGCCCTCCGAAACCACCTTTCCCCATTTCTATTATGATTTATCGCTCGCCTCCTCAGTCGTTGATCCTTATGATCCAATCTCATCTGACGGCTCATGTTCCTCCTGAAACCCATTTGATTTCTAAATTCATTTTTTCCTCCGCCAAAGGTTTCTAACCTATTTTCCTTCGCATTTTCTCCCATTTCTTTGTTGAGCGCTTTTCTCCATTATACGTCCCGGATCTCTCTCGACCGTTGATCTTTGCACGGTCAAACGACTCTGACTTAAAAACTCCTTGCCATTTCATCAACCGCCTCCTTTGACCCCGCAAGCGAATCTCCGTCATTGGATGCTATCATCCAACGGCAATGCTACCACCCAAAACCTCCTAAGAATTTTTGCCCAATTATGCAGGATTTCTTAATTGTTTTTGTATTTTGCAGGTTTTAAATGGTTTTTCCATTATATTAAAGGAAAACCAAGGGCTGGGGATGACGATCCCCATGCCTTTGTTCATAAAAGAGAAACCATCCACACGGTTCTTATTCACATTTCGTCGATGCTTCATGGGCATTGATGCCATATGAACCCTTTGCGACACCTGCACATCAACAAGACATAGACATTACAGTTGAAGAGTATCAGTTTTGAAGACTTAAACACAGCAAAACATAGGATTGAAGATTGTTTTCACAGTTTTGGGGGATTACGGCTAAGATTGAAAATAAAAAGCCTAATCCTTCGAATTAAAACACAATTACAGACAAATCAAAATATTTTTCAGTCAGAGGATACCTCCATTGCCACATAAGAGGCTAATTGATTCCTCTTAGCTACCTAATGCCACCTGTAGCCTCAAAGCATTAAATGGAGGTCGAGATATGATCAGAAAATAATATATTTTCCCCAGCACAGCCGAATAGTTAATTCTGCCAAAGGAACTTAATGCAAAAATATCAGCAGAGTTATTACAACATGAAACAGAGCCTTAAAAGTCAACAAAAGCTCCCACTGAGCTTAAATCTTAAATGTAAAACAATTAATACAGACAAATATCTATAAAATTCTCCATTGAGCCCCTCAAAGGCCGAGAAGTACTAAATTTGTATTAATTGAAACCTTAGATCTTTTCTCTTTCGACCTCCTCATCCTTCTATAAAATCTCATTGAGGAGTTCATTGTAAATGTTGGTTGCAGAACTTTGAAATATACTTGAGCTTGAAACTCCTACTTGTAAATAGTGTTCACGAGCTCTTGAAGCTCTGCTTGTGATTAGAATAGTTAGGCTGAGAAGTGGAGATGATTGCTGAACTGAAACATTGGACTTAAAACTGTAACTGGTTTGAAGCATCAATACAAGTTGATTTATGGGATCCTGGTCTATGTCAACGGTGATGTTATTTATTACTGTAAATCATTATTTTATTTCTGTTTTCACTTTGTCCATCTTCTCTGATAAAGAACAACAAGCATAGAGTTAGGATTTACTGTATATCAGTACCCTTCTCTAACTGATAAGCTTTATCTACATGTTTTCTTCTAAATTGTGTTGTTTAGGAATGATTTAATTCAGTTTAAGCAGTTAGGAATGCTGGCGTTCCCTCGTCCTACTGTCCATCTGAATGTTGTTCTTGAATGTTATTTTCAGTTTATGCTAAGTAGAGAGGAACTAAGGAAGTAATGGTGAGCCCCGTCCTTTAGTTTTATCCCCAAAAACTAGCTGAAAGTTTCCCTTTGTGTTTAAAATGTTTTTTCTATTGAAAGTGCATCAAAAACTGGCTAGTTTCAAAGTACTTACCAGATCTTAGATTAATTTTATGTCTTTCTTAAGTGTATGCCAAAAGCAGGATAGTTTCAAAGTACTTACCTGATCTTAGGCTGCTCTTTGTTCTTCATTTGTTCATTTTCCCCTTCTTATTGTATCATTTCATTCCATAAAATCAACTTTAAAGAGATCCTTAGACATAGATGACTTGCCCCATGGACCAGTCTTGAACCTTGTTGTTTCAATTAAACCCTATTATGACTCCATTGCCCAATGGACTAAAACCAGCATTATATCTATCTTTTTAGCCGAAACTTGTTCTGATTGCTTGCAACTTCATACCTTTGAAACTCTTTCCATTTAGGACTTTCCACCCAAATAATAATCATGCTCAACCATCCAAAACAAAACAAAACCCTCGGTATTCATAACTAGCCTAATATCATTAACCATAAGCCTCAAAAGATAAATCCATATTTTTCACTTTATTGGAGAGATCCCTCTCTAGATTCAGGAGGGCTAGATCCTAGTATCCCAAAGTGGTTGAAATAGTGTTCTCCCTGCGGTTGGACTTTCCGGTCTTTCCTAGTCTGAGTGCTAACACCCAGATATGTAAAGCCATCTGATAGGGGGCTCGATTGAAAATTATAAATGTCGATAATTTTTTTTTATTACCTCTCAGTTGCCTGCGGAGTATAATTTCCAAGATTTAATATCGTTTTCCAACATACTTAAAGCATTAAAGCATTTCCAAACTGGATGACGACATCGTGGAAGACACACTTAATTTTGGAAGTTAAACATACCCCGAATATGAGTATATCATCTACAATAAAAATTTGGGATGCCTCGAGAATTCAACTTAACCATTGATCCAGGTGGAATAATCAGGTACAGGTACAAGAGGCTTGAGTACAAGGCTCAAAAATCAAAGTGTTTGGATTGCTTTCAAACCAAGTTCAAGTTGTAGATCTCGTAATTCTGAATCCAACGGCGCAGACGGCACTCAATTCCGAGTCTGTATGAAGAAGTTATAAGCGGTCAAAGTTCCAAGTTAACTTGGTGACTGGGCAGCCTTAAAGAGGACACAAATTGGATTTTTTCCGGCCACCAGATTCCGGCAAGCTCAGGCCAGATTCCGAGCGAAATTGTGGCCTGTTTAAAATGACTCCTACAGTCCAAAAACTGGATTTTTAAAAATGGCCAAGTTGTTTTAATAACAAAATTTATTTAAAAAAAAAAAGGGGGTGGGGGCCGTGACCCCCGCCACCCCCGTCGGCATATGTGGCACCATATACATAAATGGGCCGACGGGAATCGAACTCGCCCGACCACGTGGACCGGCCCGCTCCACGGGCAGCCCAACTTAAAACAACGGCCCAACACATAACGAATCCAACCATCGTATATAATGCTTATATGTTAAACAATATGATATACGTGCGGAATTGGTTGGGCGGGCCCGACCCCCCCCCCCAATTAATTATTCGTTGGGTTAAAAACAAATGCGGGCTTTTAAAAAAAAGAACTGTCGTGCCATTTTAAGAGGGGCGGGATTTGACCCCCCGACCTCTCCTCAACGATTGTTTATTTTTTACCATTACACCAAACGGCCACTTGTGGTTAATTCCGCCCATGAAATTTATATAAACCCAACATTTTACAGTGTGCCCAGGCCATGGAGGAGCGGGAGGCGTGCACGCGGTCCAGGAGTTTTAATATTTTTTAATGCGGTCATACGGAGACAGCGAGCGAAGAGACGAGCGGAACCCTGATTGAGGCCAACTTTCAGGAGGGTGAAATTTTGAATTTGTCCAAATGGGACAAATTTTATGTCGTTTCAGCACTACTCAGCGCCACGAGTCTGATGGCGTACTCAGTTTTTGCATCTGATTTTTTGATTTTCTAGCCACTTTTGGAAGTGGACTATGTCGGTGTCAGATTTGCACATGTGAGCAGTCGTTTTCCACTTTCTCAACGCCACAAGATTGATGGTGTTTTCAGATTCAGCCGCAGAGTTTCTCAACCTTCAGCAAATGGCAGCATGAGGTATATGATGTGTATTCCATGTACTTCTTCATTTATTTCTCGTTGAGATGCATTATGTCTTGCAGATCCCGGTTGATATATGAGTTGAGGGATCTTGCTTTGTGTTGTTTTTGATGTACTTTCAGCTATGGATTTGTGTCATGTATGAGCCCCTTTTATGCCACATTGGCGGGATGCTCTTATTTTCTATGTGTATTTTTGAGATCCCTTGTTTGCCAGGATTGGCGGGATACTCTTATTTGCTACATGTCATCTATGGTCATACTGATAGGAGTCTTTCTTTATGTATGAGAGTTCTGCAGTAGAACATCTCTTAAAGAAGTCAAGCCACTCCTGCGTGAGGGAAATTTTTCCTTGTATGTCATAGTGAAACACATCCATGTACATCTCTTCTTACAACACATAATGCAGCGGCCTACACCATCTTGACACCAAGGCCCGGAGATGTAGTCCCTCCTGGACGAACTCCGTCATCAAACGATGTGTTCTTATGATTGTTGATCTTGTTCATTTATGTTCCTCTTATTTACAGCTACAGTTGTTCATTTAAGTTCTTTAACGTCTTTAAGTAAATGCAATTCTATTTATCAGCCGAATTAAAAGGTCTTGGTTAAGGGTATCAAGTCCGTTCTGGATCAACCATGATGCCTCTAAGTTGACTCCCTTGTATTGCCCCTCTGATCTTGATGCTGTGACAATCCATGTGTAGAATGAATATAAGGGGAGATAGAGAACAACCTTGACGCAGTCCCCGTCCAACCATGAAGAAATTGGAAGGTAGTCCATTAACTATCACTGTGAAACATGACGATTTGAAACAATCCATAATCCATTCCGTTGGTTGAACAGATAAACCAATTTTTATAACAATGTGGTGCAGAAAATCCTAGTCAACATAATCATATGCCTTTCGGAAATCAATTTTCATAACCAAGGCCTCGAGATTCTTAGAATTTATTGTGTGAATAATCTCTTGTGATATGGCCACAACGTCATGTATGAGCTGATCGTGTAGAAACACAAATTGTTCCTGAGATATGTGGTTTGAGAGTCCATACTTTATGCACTCAGTCATGATTTTAGATATGAGCTTATAGATAACATTACAAAGTGAGATATGGTGGTATTCCTGGAAATTGGAATACTCTTATGCTTTAGGGATGAGAGCAATGAAATTTTAATTAATGGCACCAGAAATAATACCCTGGGAACTTGACTCCTCCACCAAGTCCAGTAAGTCCCATTACAACAATTCATAGGAATGTATGAAAAATTCTACAATCCACCAGTCCGGGTCGAGGCTTTTGTCCTTCAAAAAAAATTTAAAACTCTTATAACTTCTCCTGATGAGATGAGATGAGAAATGTTTTAATTATTGCCTCATTAAACATAACTAGATATTAATCATAGGTACCCCATAATTGATCATCAATAGAAATCCCCTCACGCTTCCTGAAATGTGACTCAAAATAACAGACTGGCTCAATCTGTATTTCTTCAGTGGAGTAAACCAGTTGTCCTTGTGAATTTTTCTCCCAAATAGTATTTTCTTTCCTCCATTGGTTGAAAAAATTATGAAAATATTTAGTGTTGCAGTCGCCTTTCCACAACTAGAGAGTGTGACTCTTTAATCTCCAAGTCCTTTCTTATTGTAATGAAATCTGCCTCTTTCTAGATTCCAGATCTTTGAATTTATTCCATGTATATGCCGAAGATCTTGTTGATTTTTGTAGCATCGAATGTGCTCTAGCCTCGAGATTTTTCAGAGAGGCTAAGACGCATGCATTCCACAATACCCATAAATTGTTTTGGGAAATTCCACCCTGAGAAGGTTTAATTAAAATAATTAATTATTTTTACTGGATTCCTAAGTCTAAACTTGGGAAACGGAAATAATTAAAAGGTATTAATTAGATCGGGTGTGAATCTTCTAGTGTTGAGATTCAGCAAGATGATGAGCTTAGTGAAAAGAGTTGCCTTCACTAAGTGGGCCCGTAGGCTATTTTTGGCGCAAGTCTATTTTTAGACTATGTCTATTTTTAGACATGTCGATCATATTTCAAAAGTTGCAGGATGCTATTTGTGGATGGTTGATCAAGTTGGAAAAATAGATGAAATTCTATTTTTAGAATATTGGGCGAAGTCTATTTATAGATCGTCAATCTAAAAATAGATGCATGTCGATTATTATTAGCTCTTAATAATAATTGGACTCTAAACAACAACTTATTCTCTTGGAGCACTTCAGTTCAGTGCACAGATGTGGCACATCAGCTGACAGAAGGAATTACGCTATTCCTAAGGGTTTATTGGAGCTATTGCATGGAGGACTTAGTTAGAACTCAAGCGGCAGAGTTATGACACAATTGGAAGAAGTAGTTATGGAGTTGTATTTAGTTTAACTCAGTTAGACTCAGTTGAGCTAGTTGTATCTAGTCTAACTGATTGATACACTAGTGAGAGTGGAGTGAATTAATTAGTTAATTAATTAAAAAATAATAACTCATTAATCAACTGAAGAATACATCAGTTAACTACAGTGCATGGCAGTTTCAGTGGAGACCAGTGGAGAGATAGGTGAAAGGGCAAGATAGACTATCTGTTGTGACTATAGTGATGCATTGATTGCATCACACACTTAGTGGAGATGCCAATGAGGATTGCGCAATCAAGGATGGAGTAATTTGAATTCATTCAGATCTATTCTTTAGCAGGGATTGCGCAGTGGAGGCAGGCTAGCAGGTGGCAAAGATCAGTGCATGGATTTGCAATATTAGGCTCGATTAGTGTATGACGTTTGTACTGTACTGAGGGCTTGTGATAAGCTTTGTATGCTTGTATGAGATTTTCATATGATCTCCATGTTACATAATATATAGTTGTGGTTTTCAGCTTCAGGCTTTCTCGGTTAAAAACTGTGTTATGTGTGATTGAATATTTTTGTTTATGCTTCACATGTGTGTGCAATTAATTTTTCCGCAAAAGATTAACAAGTGGAATAGATTCAGTATCTTGCATAAAGTTAAATAGTGTGAGATCGGGTGGATCTTGGAAATATGCATGCTTAGTGCATATAATTTCTACATGGTATCGGAGCATTGTTGATTGAAGATTGCAATTGTGAAGTGAGTTTGTGCTGGTGGACAATTCGAATTTGCTACAGAAGATTCTTGGTGCAGAAATCGAGTATACATTGAAATGTCTTTCAACGGGTTGAGATTGGAGTATTCCCTTGATGGGAGCTCGAATTACATATCCTGGAAGGACAGGATGGAGGCGGTGCTAGAGGATAATGGGCTGAAGGAGTTAATCGATAGCGATGTTCCTAAGCCGAGATCCAGTGATGCTGCATTACTTGATGCATGGAAAAAGAAGACTGCAAAGACAAGGAGGATTCTATTGGAAGGTGTGAAGGACCATATTGTGTCCAGCCTTCATGGGAAAGCCACTCCATTCTTAATGTGGAAGGATTTGACAGACTTGTTCCAAAGCAGAAGTGACCAGAGGAAGTTGGCGCTTAAAGACAAGCTCAGAAAAATAAAAATGGAGAAAGGCGACAATATTCCAAAATACCTCACGAAGTTTGTCCACTGCAAGGATGAGTTGGGAAGTGTGGGGGTTACTGTTGATGAAGAAGACTTGGTGATCTTGGCTCTCCTTGGGCTTCCGAAGAGTTGGCATAGCTACGAAGACGCTTTCAATGGACGGGAAAAACTGCTGGGATGGGAGCGACTTTGGTCAGATCTTATGCAGGAGGAGATAAGGCGGGGTACCAGGGATGGATCTTCATTGGAGAATGAAGATGAAGAGAATTGCGCTTTGGATGCCAAAGCAAGGAAAAGGAAGGGGAAGAAAAATCCTTCAGAATTCGGTGCTAAAGGCAAGAAGCAGGACTTGTCCAAAGTGAAGTGTTTTCACTGTCACGAGCATGGATATTTTGCCACTAACTATCCACAGAAGAAGAAGAATAAGTAGGCTGCTAGATCTGTAGCTGGAGAGGCCTTAGCCTTGCAATTTGAGCTGGATTTTTCCTTGATCGCATGCTTGGTTTCAAGCTGCATGGGATCGGTGTGGTATCTTGACAGTGGTGCATCTTTCCATATGACGGGAGACAAAGAGTTGTTTAGTGACTTGGAGGAGAAGGACCTCCAGATGCATATAGAGATGGGCAACGATGGTCAGTACAGTGCGACTGGAATTGGGACCATTACCTTTGAGAGGGAGTACAGTAATCCGTTCTTGTTGAAGAATTTCATGCATGTTCTAGGTCTGAAGAAGAACTTGGTCTTAGTCGCAATGCTGGAAGACAAGGATTATGATGTTGTTTTAAGTGAGAGAAAAACCTTCCTTTGACATAAAACAACGGGTCAAACGAAGAAGATAGGGGTTCGAATTAAGAATCTCTACAAGCTGGAGGTAGATGGCTGCGCTGCAATGGTGGGAAAAGCAGAAGAAGTGGTGAGCCGGGATGAGGGCGAATTATGGCACAAGAGATTGGGCCATCTTCACCATGGCACTTTGAAGATTTTGCAGCAAATTTCTGTTTGGACTTCCCAATCAGGGTACTCTTGCACGGTAAGATTAGTTTCCGTGTAAAGGATGTACAATGGGTAAGTTTGTGAAGAACACCTTTCATGAGAAGGAGAACCATGCTTCGGTGATCCTAGAGATAATTTACACAAACATGTGTGGACCATTCTCGGTTGATTCAACAAAAAAACATAGGTATTATGTGATATTTGTTGATGATTATTCTCATAGATGCTGGATCTTCTTCATGCAGAAGAAGAATGAAACATTCTCAAAGTTATGTGAGTTCAAGGCATTGGTGGAGAAGGAGTCGGGGAAGAAGGTGAAAGCTCTACAGAGCGATAATGGTGGTGAATATATCTCGGGCGAGTTCAAAGACTTCTGTAAAAAAGAATGAATTCGAAGAGAACTCATAGCGCCTCATAACCCACAACAAAATGGGGTAGCAGAGTGAAAGAACAGAACGACCATGTGTACTACACGAGCGATGCTGCGTGACTAGGGCATATTGATGCACTTATGGGTGGAAGCATGCAACACTGTGGTTTATGTGCAAAAATGTTGTCCTCATAGAGTACTTGGCATGAGTACACTCGAGGAAGCTTTTACTGGTAAGAAGCCTGATATTTCTCTTTTGAAGATTTTTGGCTCACCTGTTTATATTCATGTGACGAAGGATGCCAGGAAGAAGCTGGAGCCGACTGTAGAATTTGGGATATTTATGGGGTACACATAAACACCCCATAACTATCATGTGTATTTTCCAGACAATCGGATGATTTTTGTGCGACGGGATGTAAAATTCAATGAGGTGAAATCCATGAAGTTGTCGCTTGAGAGGGAGCTACACTTGCATGCAGAGGAGGAACTTCTTGTTCCCAAAGATGAGCCTTTGGATGTGGATCAGCCATAGGAGGAGATTCATGGTGTGGAGGAATCCACTCATGCAGCACCAAACATCAGACAAGGCAGGAAGCGTACCACGGAAGCTGAGAGACTAAAGGTGGATGCAGCACAGAATGTAGGAGTCCCTACATCACAGCGCAAACAGAGATAGTCACCTGACCGATATACTAGATACATGGCTCTTATGAGCAAGTGTATTATGACAAATCCATCTTCTTTTGAAGAAGCAGCGCAGGAGCCCACATGGGTAGATGCCATGGTGGAGGAGTATGACTCCGTTCTCAAAAACAGTGCTTGGGAGATTGTTCCGTGGCCGGTGGGAAAATTAGTTGTAGGACCAAGATGGATCTACAAGGTAAAGAAAGCTGCTGATAGGAGCGTTGAGAAGTATAATACAAGATTTTTTGCCTAGGGATTCTCACAGATTGAGGGGATTGACTATGAAGAAACCTTTGCACCTTTCACACGGTATTCTTCCATACAGACGATCCTTTCTCTCTCAGCGTAGATGGGTTGGCACATTCATCAGATGGATGTGAAGATTGCGTTCCTTAATGGGATCATTGAGGAAGAGGTGTACATTGGGCAGCCTGAAGGATTTGAGATATTCAGCAGCGAGTTGCATGTGTGCAGGCTCAAAAGAGCATTGTATGGGCTGAAACAAGCACCCCGTGCTCGGTACACTTGGATAGACAACTATTTCACTGGACTTGGCTTCACTAAGAGTGAGGCGGATGCAAACCTGTACCAGATTGTGGTTGAGGGTAAGATTTTAATCATTGTACTTTATGTTGATGATTTAATACTAATAGGTGATGAGCAGTTGATACACTCATGCAAGGCAGATCTCATGAAGGAGTTTGAGATGAAGGATTTGGGCCACCTTCATTATTTCCTTGGATTGGAAATATGCAAGTGGGAAGGTGAATTGTTTGTGTCTCAAGGCAAGTATGTCCGGGAGATACTAGAGAAGTTTCACATGCAAGGTTGCAAGCCTATCGACACTCGTCTTCTAGGAAACTGGAAGAAAGAAGATGCTACATCGGCAGAGGTAGTGGATGCCACTGTTTATCGACAGTTGGTGGGTTCGCTCATGTATTTAGTCAATACAAGACCGAACATTTGCTATGCGGTGAACCAACTTTCACAAGCGATGGTTAAGCCTACCAAGCTCTTTTGGAAGGCGGGAAAGCATGTCCTGAGATATCTTAGGGGCACATCTGAGTATGGTTTATGGTACAGACAGACGAATGAGGTGAAGTTGCATGGCTTCACGGATGCAGATCGGGAAGGAAGCCCAACAGACAGAAAGGGCATATCAGGAGGGATTTTCAGTATCAGATCTATGAAATTTTCTTGGTACAACAGGAAATAAAGATCTGTGGCACTCAGTTCAGCAGAAGCAAAATACATGGCAGCAAGTTTAGCTGCATGTGAGGCTATCTGGATGAGGAAGATTTTGGTTGGTTTGTTCAGTTCACATTTAGATCCCATTTAGTCACCTAGTCACTAATTTCATCATTTTCTACTAGTGTATAGTGATGGATTGATTGCATCACACACTTAGTGGAGATGCCATTGAGGATTGCGCAGTAAAGGATGGAGTAATTTGAATTCATTCAGAGTTATTTTTCAGCAGAGATTGCATAGTGGAGGAAAGCTAGCAGGTGGCAAAGATCGGTGCATGGATTTGCAAGATTAGGCCTGATTAGTGTATGACGATTGTACTGTATTGAGAGCTTGTGATAAGCTTTGTATGTTTGTATGAGATTGTCATATGATCTCCATGTTACATAATATATAGTTGGGGTTTTAAGCTTTAGGCTTTCCCGGTTAAAAACTGTGTTATGTGCGATTGATAATTTTTGTTTATGCTTCACATGTGTGTGCAATTAAATTTTCCGCAAAAGATTAACAAGTGGAATAGATTCAGTATCTTGCATAAAGTTAAATGGTGTGAGATCAGGTGGATCTTGGACATATGCATGCTTAGTGTATATAATTTCTACATCTAGATGAAGACGAGGATCAACTCCCAGTTAATCTCAACCTTCGATTATGTTTTAATCTTGGTCGTTGATATTTCAACAAGATATTATAAGAAGGAGCTCATTGGGCATTTGGAAAACACATTGAGTAAGAGATCAAGAGATCGAATTCTGAAGAGAGAAACACAAAAATTGCCAGAGGAAGATCCAAATATTTATGGCAGTGAGGGGCATGGATATTTTGTCGAAGGAATTTTTCCTGATCCTCTGAATACATTGTAAAGGAGGCATTGAGAGGTTCAGAGAGCTTGTGCAGTGCCACGTTGGGCAGTGCATAGCTATGCCGATCGATCAGCTAGAGGAGTGACACAGTCCCTAGAGGTTGTAACACAGAGCCAACGCAGAGGCAACGTGGGGCTAGCCATTGAGAGTCTGGATCACTATCGAATTGGCAATGACAGTGTGAGATAATTTCTCAATCTCTCTTTTCCATATTTTTATCTGAATTAGATTTTCGGTTTTGGCATACAAAGATTTGTATTCAGCCGCATACTACATAATATTGAAACCCTTAGCTGCTGCATTAGTTTTCCCACATTGGATTTTTTTGGGGACATGGTCCCATAAAAATGTTGTTCATTATGTGTGTTCATTTATTTCCTCTGCAGTATTTTGTTTCTGCAATATTTTATGTTGTGAAGGCCAAAGTAGAATTATTTCGATATTTGTTGTGTAACACGGTAAATAACTTGTTTAGTAATTAAGGGTAAATCTAATTAGTTACTGCAATAGGGATTCCGATTGTGGAATTTTCACATCGTATTAGAGCATAGGTGAAGAAGGAAGAGCTCAATTGCAAATGGAAGATGTATTTCGAAAGCACTGTGTAGGAAATAGTTCAAAACCCCAGAGGAGCTACACAGTCTATAGCGAGGACAAAAAATTTTCGTGGAAAATTATTTCTCTAAGTGAATCAACATAGAATAAGATTTTCTGAATCGAGATTTTCCAGTGGTAGAGGGAGAAGCACAACAGTTTCCACACACGTGATCTTCAGTTGAGACACATTTTTCTATAGTAGTTCGCTAGAGCATAAAAGCATCAGAAAGGAAGAAGAGCACACACTAAGGGAATTCATTCCCTAGAGAATTCCTAGCCAAGTAATTATATTTCTCACTATAGAGCAATAGTAGTCGGGATCAGATCTACTTACTCTAGCATGGAGTGTGTAGATCCAGTCAGAAGCTGCACAGAGGAGAGAGGAGACAGTTCGACATTTTTGCATCATGACATCAGATGGGTTGAGAGATCAAGATCAGTTAGAGGGTGCCTCAAACTATGTTATCTAGAAGGTAAGGGATTCCTTCGTTCTAGAGGGATTTGATCTTAAAACTTATATCTTTAGTGTGGTAGCTAAGCCCATATATGTAGATCAACTTAAGGCCTAAAAGAATGAGATGGCGAAGGCCAAGAGATTGATCCTTAATGGAGTGAGATATCACATTGTATATCACATAGTACAAAGAGACACATCCAAAGAGATGTGGGATGCATTGGCCACATTATATCAGGGATATTTCAAGCAGCAGAAGATGTACTTGGAGGAGAAGATGAGATGCATGAGGATACAGAAGGGGGAGCACATTGACCACTTCCTAATGAGACTTTAGGATACCCGAGATCAACTGGATGTTGTGGGAGCAGTGCGTCAAGGTATTGAGTTTGTAAGGCTAGCCCTTAAGAGTGTTTCTGAGGAGTGGAAAGTCTTTGTCCAGAGTATCATGGGCAAAGAGAAGTTGCATGATTTAGAGAGAGTTTGGGCTGATCTACAACAAGAGGAGCTGAGGCATGATTTGGTGAAGAGCATCATAATTGGTAGCAACAGTAGTGCAGTGAAGCTCAAGAAGGAAGAGGAGAATGCAACCCTCGCATTGAAGGGACAACAGGGGCAACGCAGGCGAAAGAAGGATATTTTGAAGATAAAGTGCTTCTGATGTGGAGAGATGGGCCACTTCAATTCTCAGTGTCCTCTTTGGAAGAACAAAAAGGAGAAGGAGCAAGACCAGCAAGCTGCTACCGCAGAGATCGATAGGTTTTCCTCCATATTGGAGGAGGCGTTTTCCATGATTACCCATATACCTCTAGGGGAGAGGTGGGGTGATATGGTTTCGTGGCCTTAGAGAGCTACATATGGGCAGGATCCTTGGGAAGTCCATCTCTTGGATAAATTACTTGCTACAGGAACCCATATCAGCAGTAGCAGGATGGACTAGTGTGAGTTGGTGCAGTGAGGAGCCAGAGTGAAATATGAATTGTTTAGTAGCAATACGAACTGAGCAGCGTAGAGAAAAGTTGGTGGCAGTGCAGTTGGCACAGTGCAAAGTCAGCAGCAACGCAGAGGATTCAATGGCAGTGCAGAGGATAGCAACAGTCAGAACTTGGTCGATAGATGCATCAATTTGAGCATAGTCGGTTCAGTTGATGGACATCTCTCAGTTGTAGCAGCAACATATGAGAGGAGTTGTGGACGTTGTAGTGCAACAACAAAGTTGTAGTATAGATGCAGTAGTTGATAGCAGTTCAACCGAGTTAGCAACAAGACGGATTTAGTACAGAGAGAGCAACACAGTAGTTGGTGGGCAGCAGTAGCCAGACATCAACAATGCAGCCAGGATGGTGTAAAAGTCATAGTGATGCTTCAGGAGGTTGCAACACTTGAGCACATTCCTCGCTAAGAGGGGGTGTTGATTTTTTTAGCATTAGATGTGCTCTACCCTTGAGATTTCGTAGCGAGTCTAAGAGACATGCATTGAAAAATACCCAGAAATTGTTTCAGGAAATTCCACCCAGAGAAGGTTTAATTAAAATAATTAATTATTTTTAATGGATTTCTAAGCCTAAACTTAGGAAAATGAAATAATTAAAAGGTATTAATTAGATCGGGTGTGAATCTTCTAGATGAAGAAGAGGATCGACTCCCAGTTAATCTCAGCCTTTGATTATGCTTTAATCTTTTCCATTGATATGTCAACGAGATATTATAAGAAGGATCTCAATGGGAATTTGGAAAACACGTCGAGTGAGAGATCAAGAGATTGAATTCTCAATATATCAGTGCAACATTTGTTGGAGGAATATCGAGAGATTTCTTGCTGTGAGGGCCAAAGATAGTTTTTCGGAGGAATTTTTCCTGATCCGGTGAATACATTGCAGAGGAGCAATTGAGAGGTTCAAAGAGGCTGTGCAGTGCCACTCTGTGGAACGTAAAGCAACGCTGAGGTAGTGCAGAGATACACTGAAGCATCGTAGAGCCTCTGAGGAGATCCGTAAGTTTACTGAGGAGCTTTCCGGATCTAGTGTCGGGAGCCGGGGTGTGAGACTGGAGGGCCAAATATCTGAGCATCTAGTCAAAATATCGATCAACTAGAGGGGTGACATAGTCCCTAGAGGTTATGATGCAGAGCTTGTGCAGAGGCTACGTAGAGGCAACGTGGGGATAGCCATTCAGAGGCTGGATCAATGTCAGATTGTTAGTGACAATGTGAGATAATTTCTCACTATCTCTTTGCCATATTTTTCTCTGTATCAGATTGTTGGTTTTTGCACCCAAGGATTTGTATTCAGAAACTACTACATAATATTAAAACCCTCAACTGCTGCACCTATGCAATGTTTTGTTTCCGTAGTATTTTATTCTGTGAAGGTATAATTATATTTTATTTTGATATTTGCTATGTAACAATGTAAATAACTTGTTTAGTAATTAATAATTAGAAGAAATTTAATCAATTATTACAGTAGGGATTCTGATTATGGAATTTTCATAGATCCTACATGGTCCATCTCTTGTATAGTATCCTTGATCTCTTGTAATATAGCATTGAGATCATGGATCATCATTTTATTTTTACCTCGCTCCCAAATTCAGACCCAGTTTTTGAGCTTTTGTAGACTACCAGACATGTAATTCATCGAAGATATATCCTCCTCACGTGACAAAGACCACCAGAAATCATTAACCAAAGTATTAAATTCTGGGTCCTCCATCGAGGGTCTATTAAATTTAAAAGGTAAGCCCCTCAGTGTTCGTGCCACCCACCATTGCAACAAAATGGGGCGGTGATCTAAAATCATGAAATTTTCCACCCAAGATTTTATAGAACCCAATATCTCTATCGATCCAGTCTCTTAGCAATGTATCCAACCCCAAATCTAGCATTGTACCAGGTAGGACAGATAGTAGGAGGACGAATATCACGAAGATGATGAGAAGAAAATAAATTAGATATATACCCTACCAATGGATCACCACGACATTTCGGACCCCAACACTCTTGAGATAAAGTGGCGTTATAGTCACCTGCAACAATCAATGATCCAAATTTTAGGATGTCACAATCATCTAGAGGCTACCGGAAAGAGCCCCTATTGGAATAGGGGGAATATATGTTAACGAAATGTAATCTAGAAGTGTAGCCATGAATGAATCCCGATATGAGAATCCCCGCAAAAAAATTGTAAGCAGTAAAATTTACAAAGTGGAGGTCCAAAGGGCAGCCAGTTCGCTTGATAATCCATTTGTGTCCACGACAACCAAATGCCATTCCGAGAAAATTCTACCAAAATATGAGTAAACCCTGTCAGATTGTGTCATAGTCTCCTAAATCAACACCAAAAAAGGACAACAGGAATGCAAAAAATTCTTGAGGGATAATTGCTTGGTGTGGTCCCCGAGTCCACGTAGGTTAAAGGAAATACAATTCATCATGATAATCCATAGTCGGGCGAGAGTGCTCTAAGGGATCAATTGAATACAATGGAGATAGGAATATCATAGAGATTACCTGAGTCAAAATCTTGGATGGAAATATTTTTATCAGATGATGCCCACTTTTGGGCACGTCGCTTCTGATCACCCTTCTTACAAGTAGTCACATTTCAAGTAGAAATATGACTAATAGAAATGTGTGGAGACAAAGGAGGACAATTATCTATGGTCAATTTCTCAAGATCCATGGCTAGATTAGACAACATAAAGGCAAGGTCGTTGTCGATGGAATTGTGGGGAGAAATATCAAGAGGAGTTGGATGTGGAGAAGAGGGAGATGGTCGAGAGGAAAAAGTAGGTGTCAAGTCATAGGGAAGAGATAAATAAGCGAGAGAATGTGAAAGCCCCGAAGGGTCGATGTTGGCCACCGTAGTATGTGTTGAAGTTGACTGATGTAGTTGCCGGCAGGACATGGACAACATCATCGATGCATGCCGATGCTTAGAGGGGGGAGAAAAAGAGGGTTGCAAGGATAAATGTAAAGTACGGGATGAGGTCACAGAGCAAGGGCCAAATTCGAAAGAGGGATGTGGATAATAGGCAGGAGGGGACGAGGAAATCTCATGAATCATAAGGGAAATAGGAGTAGTTGCAGTACCTAAAATTCACCAAGTATTTTGAGGAGTATCTTGAGTAGAGTCATTTGAATGTTGTCCCCGTTTCTCCCAATATTGTTGTCAATTAATTGGTCCTGAACATCTTCGAGGGCATGATTTCAATAAATGTCTTGTCGATGGCAAAGCAGACACTAGAAGGGAATACACCAGTAATACAACCTTTGTATATGGACCGTGCACTCCCAAGCAAGATCAATTTGTGTCGAAAGTCCCCCTAAAAAAGGCAAGTTCCACTAGTATCCAAGTGACTCGTTTGTCCTAGTGGCCTAGACATTTAGGATCGACATAGATGAATCTTCCTATAGCATTTCCAATACTCTCTAATATATGGCACATCTAGAACTCTAATAGAAGTCCTAGTAATTTGACCCATATGAGGTGATTTTTGGGCGTCTCTTGCGTAGGGTTAAAACCAATATACCAATTATGTAGAGAAATAAAATTTCGCTCGTGAACCCAAGGGATAGCCAAAATTCGAGCCAAGTCCCCCTGTGATATGAAATGGAAGTTATACCAATCGTTCATGATCCCACAAACCTTTGATGGGCAACCAAGGATTGAGCCTACGAACATTTGATGGGTAACCAAGGATTTGAATCCACTCCTGCATGGCCCTATTTTTAGCTCTGTCAAAATACCACCTCCCGATGAGTGTACGCTTTCGTAGACTCGCAATCCATTCCCACAACGTTGTAGAAAAATATGAGAAATTTGATATCAGTGACAGGTTTATGTGGCCTAATGGATTGTTTCTACGGAGCTTGGTGCCCCACCGGACGGGGGCCCACATGAATTCCACTTCTTGTACATGAAGCCTCTAGATGTAGTGCCTATCGAGCTTCTCCTCTTTTTCCACAATAATTGTATTTATTTTTCGTCTTCTGCCGCCATGGTGGCCATGATATGCACCTCATGAGTGGACACGCCGCATCAAGGGAAGCCAAGTATTCATCAAGCCGTACCATACGATTCAGACCCAATATCAGGCCGACAACGTGAATGAAAGCAGTAAATGGAATGAGGCAGGAGAATAAAATACATGGAGCAGTGGCGGTGTCTTGACAAATATGGCAGACATCACAAAGCCTCAATCTCGAGGGTGTAGAGTGAAAGACAATGATCTAGAAAACTCTCCCACCACGAGAAATAGGAAGCCCATAGAGTAAATATGTCGAACATAATGGAATCTGCAGGGCAGAAAGTGTTGAATTCTGTATAAATAAATGCGACCAAGGGAGGAGCTGAACATACCAGCCACGTCAGCATTGAAATCTGTATTGAAAAAGGGTAGAAACAGTCATGACAGAATTAATGAATCCACCTCTTCTGATAGATGAGTAGATATATATGAATGAGTTAACAGACCAAGCAGGATCGAAGATCCAAACTAGTCCGATCACGAAATGGATAGGACCATCAACATTAATTATACAGAAAATTCAAAAGAGTGCAATGCAAAAGTACCTCGGAGAAGTGTAAACAACGATGTCGGGAAGACCAGAGATGCTCGAAAATAATTTCAGTACCCCACTGGCTCCAAAAAATAAACGCAATCCTCAAAAATCCTGCAAGTGTGAGGAATTCTGAGAATACAGTGTCGGCCACATAAGAGTAAACATTGTGCCTAGACAAGAAAGTAATGATAAAAATATGAGTAGTTTTTAGTTTTTCTGGTGGATTTTTTCGATCTAATTTCTCTAAAATTTGGTCGGAATTCATTGAAAACATAAGTTTGATGGATAACCTTGCACAATCGAAGTGCCCTAGAGGTTTTTAAGGGTGTTGAATCCATATATAAAGTCATAAAACCAGTTTAAATAACAGAAATCAAGATTTTACCTCAAATTTTTTCACCAAATTCTAACAACTGAAACTCCAAAAAATCGCATTAAAGATAACCCCATAAAAATATCTATCCAGAAATCCATTTTCCATGTCCATCAAAAATCTGCACTCCCGCTCCTTTTTTGCGTAGTGCTGATATATAGGCTCTAATTTGAAATTGGGCACCATAAAATGTGGCGGCCTTTCGAAAACATGATGAAAAGTATAACTGAAAATCAAGCGAATGATGGGTACCTAATTTTAATATATAAAATTCATTTCAAAAGAGTAAGTAATGTGTAATATGCAACAAAAATAAAAATAATGTAGATTATTTTTTTATTATAAATGAAATAGGTATTTATAATTATTTATTAATTGTAATAATAAAATATTCTTATTTTTTAAAATAAAAATAACCAAAAATAGTTTTTTTATTTATTTATATTTTAAATTACAGAGTAAATGAATTTTTTAACTATACAATTTTGAATAAAATTATATTTTTTTATTATAACTATTTCTCCCAAATATTAATTAAAATTAACTATAAAAAATTACTTTAAAAATGCCATTTTATCTTTAAATTCAACTAAGTGATTTTATCTATTAATTTAACTAAATGATTTTACTATATTTATTTTGAAATACTATAATATAACTAATAATAATTTATAACATAATAAAATAATTTGATTTATTTTATATAAAAATTTAATTGTTATGTAATATGATGATAGTTTATTGTTGTTATTGAGATAGAAGCATTTCTATGTAAGCTCAATAAATTATTTTATTTATAAACTTAAATATAATATATTGATTAAAATTTTAAATTTAAATATTATTTAGTTGGTTAGTATAAATCGTTACGAAAGGGTTATATATTCTGCATTAATCTATTTTTTTTGGTAACTTCATAATAAAGTTAATAAAAAATAAACACTTTCATCTCATAGTTATAAGATAAAATAAAATAAAATGTCTATAAAATATTTTGATTTTTAAATGAGTTATTGTTTTTTAAATATGTGGTATTGATAATTCATTATATTGACCTATTTACGAGTGAAAAGTATTTATGATAAAATTGAATAAATTACAAATTAAAAATATTGTTACATGTTTTTTAACATTTGTATATGTTTGATGGGTATATTAATTTTTTTTATAATTCATAGTAACAATAATAATTTTTTAAAATAAAATTGTAATTTAGTTGAATTTTATGTTTTTTTAATCTTAATAATGTGAACTGTATTATGAAATAAGTGTTTCAATGTTTATTAATATTTATGGATCATTTAATTTATATAATTTTATTAAGTTTTAATAAAATATTTATTATATCCGAAAACAAATTATATTAACTACACTCTTTTATTAATTTTTTTTTAATATTACCAAAAACTTATCATAACTCAAAATACTATTATTAACATTTTTTAAAAATATTTATGAAATAATTATATTCAAAATACCATTATTAATATTTTTCTTATTAAATAATTATACATAAAGAAATTTGTAATACTTGTTCGCAGGTTCCATTAATCCCTTTCTATATACTCTTACTGTAATGTGTGAGTTGAAAAGCTGTGAGGGGTTTTGAATTTCCATTAATTTCGTGGGAAGATGCTCGTTGGATTATGCTATCCATCAATTCATGTTAAAAAAACTCCACCAATTCATGTTGAAAAAACATCTAATTTTAGAATCACCCGAAAGTTGTAAGGTCACAAGTGATCCGTGGAAAAAAGCCAGTACACAGAATCACAGAGGCTTTGCAAAAAAGTGAATCAATCGTTGGCTTACATGGGGGCAATATATTTTGATTCAGGCTGTACTGTCTGAGTTCACGGTGTCTCACCCCACTGTGTATTGGGGATATTTATACTTTTTTATCAGCCTTCATCATTGACAGAATTAATGTTGTTATATTTCATTTCCTATGGGTGGGTTTGTCTTCAGAAAGGAAATATCATCTATGTAAGCTGTCTTTTATCACAATTCCTAAATCTCACAGTGGTTGGGGTTTGTTGGATCTTAGAGTTTTCTCCAATGCTTTTCTCACTAAATCTCTGTGGAGAGCCTTAATAGTGATGGGATTTGGTCATGGATTATCGAATGCAAATATATTAGTGATAGAACATTGCACAAGCTCTTCTGTGGATCTTTTGTTGCTCCCCGTCGGGCTTCTCAAATATGGCGAAGCCTAAAAAAAATTAAGGAGATTATTAGTGCCAGACTGATCTGGAAATTTGGTAATGGGCAACATATTCCCATTGCAAGCGAGGATTATGGGTATTCAGGAGGTGGAGTATATTGAGGGGGAGTTTATTCACAGGCTTACCCAAAGGGGTCTCATATATCTGGCTTACATTATATCTAATTGGGAATTAGGTGTGCCAGTCTGGAAATCTCCTAATGCTGTTGGTCTTCAAAATGGTGATATGGAGAAATGGAAGAGATTCACCGGTGCTTTGCAAAATGCGGGGTTTTCATACAGCCGAGAAGGGGATCGGATTAGTTGGGCGGAATCGTTGAATGGGAACAATATCATTGTCCGGGAATTGTATCAGATTATTAAAGATGGAATGATAACTGGGCAGCCTTTGCCGGGTTTCTATGCGGCGTGGGGTTGGAAGATCTCGCACAAAATCACTTTATTTATTTGGCTAATGAGGAATGGCAAGATTCTTACTTGGGAGAACATCCAAAAACATGGCAAACTGGGTCAGGGAAGATGCATTTTCTGTAAGGAGCATGAAGAAAATGTTGGACATCTATTTTTTGAATGTAATATTCCTAGAAGAGTATGGTGTCTTTTTCTGCCCCTTTCTATTGATCCCCAATGATGTCCTATTGATTGTGAACAGACTTTTATATTTTGGGCTGCTAATACTCATGGGTACAAGTCTCTTCCTTTTTATGTTTGTTGGGAAATATGGGGTGCGCATACTCGAATGATATTTTGAGAGGATCCCCTTGACATTGCTGGGATTCATTCTTATATTATGAATTAACTGAGGGGTGTACCAGCTACTAAAAATGCGGAGTGTTCCGATCTCTCTTATCGCTGTAGACCTCAATGTATTAATCTCCTTGCGATATACATTGATGGTGCACAAAAGGATGGCATTTGCGAGTGTGGTGCTTGGATAAAAGTATCTGGAGTTGACAGGTATCATATATTCTGGAACAGAGGGCGTGGATCTAATAACAAGGCCAAGCTAATGGCTTTATCGAGTGGGATCATGTTTGCTTTTCATCTGCAAATACCATGTATTGATGTATATGGCGATTCGAAGGTTATTGTTGACGGAATATCTGTCAAATCTACTTTACAGGGGCAACATTTAAGATAATGGATTGATCGCACAATGTATATATTATCCAAATTCCAAAAGTTTTCTTTAAACCATATATACAGATAACTTAATATGAGAGTTGACAAATTATCAAAGATTGGTCTAGATGAGCCTTTTGGATGCATATCGATTTTACATTTCAAAAATTCTACTAAGGTGGACTCCTATTCATATCCTTTGTAATTAGTATTATGGCCTTGATTTGCCCGGGGGGCTTCTTAACCTGGGAGTCATCTCACTGATTGATCAACTGAGGTTATGATTCACTGGGGATATCTGTCAAGCGAGCCTGGTTTCTGATACTCTATCAAGTGAGCCTGTCCTGTCCCTGATACTAAAGGTCCATCAAGTGAGCCGGTTTTGGTTTTCTTCACAGGATTTTATCTTGTTTTTCAGAAAGGATGAATAACACTTGGTTTTGCATTAATCTCATTTTTGTTTTTGTATTGATATGGATCGTATGCTGATAGGGCTGAAATACTTTCTTGCCTCTTTCACAATTTTGCAAAATGCTGGTGACGGATTTTAGCAGTCGTTTTATTTTGTAATTTGGTTTCTGTATCATGCATCTAGCTTGATGTTGCCTGTATATTTTCTAATTATGTCGCCACCTATACCCCTCTACTAGATCTTGTTGTATCTACAAGTCAAGTATATATTGTTATATTTCGACATATAAACTGCTTTAATATAATGAAACAACGTTTTTTCTCTATTGAAAAAAAAAAGTGAACAGAAAAATGATCAAATACCTGATAATTTCCACAAGTGCGTAATCTAATACACTTGCGCATAAAGACACACAACTGTGATTTAATGCTCCTATCCATTCTTCGAGTTGGAACACAAAGATACAAGAAAAACCATCAATAATCTTTTATGTGTTAAATTTATAGAAAACACACATAATGAATTCTTAGATATCAATAAATACTTGATCATATTTGTGACAAAGATATTCCAATGTCCATAAATTTGCAGAGAATAAATCAATTTAAATCGTACTTCGTGGATTAATTGATCGATGATTATATCATTTGACAGGAGGATTATCGATTTAATTTAATTCAGTGACCCTCTCACATTGAACCCACCATTGTATGATGTGAATTGTATACATGAAACATTTAAATTTGAGGGGCAATTTAAATTACTATATAATTTTGATAAATATGAACATCGAGAGTCTAGAATACAGTTATAAAATTATTTAAGATTTTGTGGTATATTTTGTGAATTATGAGTTTTTAATTTTTTTAAATGTATTTTAAATTATATAAAAATTATAAAATCAATATTCTTCACTAATAAATTTATTTTATATATTTCATGTTAATATAAATTTATTAAAAACCTATAAAATAATTATACTATTTTTATTTTTATTTCAATAAAAGCTAAAATTCGTTAACATAAACTATAAACAATATAACATGCCTTCCATGGTGTAATAGAACTTACATGGAAGGATGGCACAAAACCTCAAATTATTTTAGCGCCACACAATAGCAATTAACTTATGCCTCAACAGGAGCCGAGACGTCCACTATGGAGTCGCCTACTCTTCTAACCAAGACACAACAGGGCATATACTCAATGAAATTTGAACCTCTGTCTCACGGGTTTCACCCAACAAATCTTACCATTAAACCACATGTCACTATATTACTTGGGACGGTTTTTAACCAGGTTATACTTACATGTTTCTAAGGCAATAAAGAGCAGAGAAACTGAAAACGCGAAGAATAGGGAAATCACGTTTCCTGTCAGGCTTAACATCCTGACACGTGCTTTCTCACTTTATGCATAGATTCCATTAGTAAATTCAAAACAACATCGCGTATCACTGTACTAAATAAGTTATATTATAATCACAAAAGATAAATCATGTTGCCTTGCTGAACACTTTTATCTTTCTTTCCTTTTTGGGCTCGAGCATAGATCTTGTGGGCTAAAATGGAAAACTTTGCCATGTGGAAATGGAAGTTATTTTATAAAAGTATGCTTTAATATATGTATTAAATTAAAAACATGTTTTAATATAAGTAAGATCTATATTATTGAGTTAGTAAATTGGTATCAATCTATAATAAGTATCAATAATTATTTTATTATACATTTTAAAATTAGATAAATTATAATTTTTATTATAATTATTATTATTAATAAAAAATAATTAATATATTCACTTCATTTTATGAAGGAGATTTTGTAAAAAACTTTTGTTACAATATTATGGATCAATATTATGGTTTATTAATACCACATGTTCAAAAAATCATAATTAATTTTATATGACACTTGTTCATATAATATTTTTTTAAATTAATGAATTCAATTATAAAAGAAAAAAGAAAGGCATAACTATTTTGGAAATAAATCTCAGTCTTTCATGTGTGTATATTAGAATATTCTACGTAGATTAAGTCCTTACCATCCACATAATAATTTTTTATAATTAAATTAAAACTAGCAATTGCACCGGGAGGTGCAAAGGAATGCCGAAAGGAAACCTCCCAATGATGTAAGGGGGGCAAAACAGGTAGATGTTGAGTTAATTATTCTCCAACTCCTCCTAGGAGAACAGAGGAAGAAGAATAAATGGCCTCTAGGGACTGAAATCAACCGAATTCACTATCATGCCGTCTCTGGTAACATAGCAATGGAATGTACAGTAAGAAAATTCAAATTTCAATGGTAATGATGCGTAAGGAGCATTGCATGCATAGTAAGAATCAACAAGAAACTAAGAAATGGTAGTTGGTTGGTTAGAATACACAAATACAAATTTGACACCCCAAGTTGGTTCAGAAAAGAAACCTTATCAAGGATCATTACTCGTGCATTACATGAATGTAAGATGCAAGCAATAGAATTTTCACAAACCAAACCCTTAACCACTGAAACCGACTGACTCCACAAATTTCAGAACACATATTTCCAATTACCATTTGAAGCATTAATAAGGAAAAAATAGCACAGCTCTATCAGGGCTTGAAGCAAAGTAGCTAGACTCAATTTTGCAAATGGTTTGGCAAGGTTAGAATAAAAATTCTCTGCTATTATAACTGGCAAGCACCCAGACGGCCCCATATCTGTTACTGCAATCCTTCGAAAACCCATATTGTACAAGCGTAGTAAGTCTACAGAGAGATGTTTGGTGATCGATTCTACAAATGACGGTATAGCCTGCAATTTCAATTTCAAACCTCCCATGTAAAAGTACAATGCAAACCCTTGAGTGTGGAAAATAGATTTTTGAATTGAAGCCTATGTGATTCATATTATTTCAAGAAAGTTTCAATAAAAATGACATTCAAAATTATTGAGTTTAAAACCATCCAATATAATTTATTATCAAAACTAAATTATTAGGTTTATCCATCTAAAACCACCCTACATAATTCATCATGAAAAGAAAAATGGTCAGTCTAATCCAAAACTAAAATGGACAGTCTGATCTAAGAGTTTATGAAACTCTCCATCATAAACCACCTGCTAGCATACATGCAGGGCGTGAGCATTTGGTTCTGAAAAATGCCTACCTAGCTCAGGCAACTCTTCATTCATAGGAACTTCAAACTCAAACAGATATTGGTGTAACAGAGGCAGGCCTTCCAAATACAAACGTCCCATTGGCATATTCACAACGCCCTTGAGCAGAGCCGCCATTACCCAAAACGCCTCTTCGTCCTCATTCATGTGAAGTAGAATCATGCCCGTTATGAAATTCATCCCCTATGTATACCCCACATCCCTGCCATACACAGAGTAGGCCTTCAACAAATTGTGCGGAGATCTCTGTCCGGGCCCATCTATCATTTGAAATAATTTTTGGGAGGGCAAGGTGCGATGAATGTCTTTCACGATAAGCTTCTCTAATGAATCAGAAGTTTCAGTGGATAGGAGGAGTTGGTAAATTCTAGGGTTTGCTAAATCCCCACTTAAAAGGAGGGGCAATTGTATTGTAATTTTGTTATAGTGCAAATCTCTTCAGATCGAACCTTGGGTGTGCTTGAATTCCTAAAGCTGAAGCAAAGGATTGAGACGGAAATGGGAACTAGCGTTGAGTTGTACGTTGAATGTATGTTGGAGAGTTTTAAAGCCAGAATGTAGCACAATTCATGTTAAGGACCAGCGTAGGGGAGGACTGGAGCGAGACTTCAACACATAGTTCGTTGGCTTACCCATTTTGTGCAGAAAACGGGTGAAGAGGACTGTGCTAAGGGAAGCGCACTGAAGAGTAAGTGAACACAGAAGATGGAACCTGGAGCGTAGAAGGAACATAACCAAGAGGTGAACGTGGGACTGGAGGTTATAGTCGAGTGGTTTTGGGAACAAACCCTCCTATTTCGCAACGCCCTTGCCCGGAGGTGAAACCATAAGGAAAAAACCCGATCCTATTAGATCGTGCCACGTCGTTGGGGCAATACCGCCCTCATCGCGTGAATTTGACGTGCTAAAGTTCGGGATCAAAAAAAATGTGGAACTCCACCCTGCTCGTTGGATCGCCCCAATCAACGTGATACTCCTCCAGCCATCGGATGCGAGAGGATTGTTAATAGGTGGAGCCGAACGTTACAATGGCACTGGCCTTATAGTTAGGTCCGGGATATATATATGGCGAACATTCATGCATAATGGCGTTTTAATGAATATGTGAAAGTGTCTATGGTATCGTCGATTGATGTCTGCGGTATTAAAATTAAGGTATGTAGTGATCCCATATTAATGATATAATGACATGATAAGACTTGGGGTTTTAACTGTAAGGTTTGGTCAATGCTTATTAAACTAAAGTCCGTCGTGAGCCTTTCGGGAGGGCGTATACTTGTTATTGCTTGGGGTTATGGTCTAAGAAGTTCGAACATCAAAATATAATGAGAGGATATTGCCTTTTAATACAATTTACAAGGGGAGGATTTCTATTAATATTCGAGCACTTTATAAAAGAGAGAGATAGCCTCTGTGCATTATTCAAAGGATATTCAATTGTTTTTATTATTATCGAATAAATTAAATGTTAAAAGTAATTAAATAATATTTAAAGTTTGAATTTATATATTTATTTTATTTTTAATAATTACATGCTATGATAAGAAAAGACTTCAAAACCAATAAAAAAATTAAAAAAAATAAAAATAAAAATTAAATAAATAAATAAATAAATAGAGATAAAATAAAATAAAGATATAATTAAAATTAAAAATAAAATAGATAAATAAATAAATAAATAAATAAAATAAAATAAAAATTAAATTCTTAATTACAAAAATAAGAATAAAATAAATAAATAAAAAGAAATAAAATAAAATAAATATTAATAAATAAATAAATAAATAAACAAACAAATAAATAAAATGAAATAAAAATAAAATTACATAAATTACAATTTAATAATATTAAAATTAAAAATTAATATTTTTATTAAAATAAATATAAATATTTAAAATTCAAATTATAAACTTTGATTATTTGGTTTACTTTTCCCTGGCATTGTGTGATCAAAATGCAAGGCATATCTCACTAGATTTAACAAGCGCACCTCAAATAAAATGCATAATTCATGAATCTTACAATGACAGTGGCTCCATGAACCAATATGGACCACTTGCAGACTCAATTGGTGGACTTGTGTACAAGAGAAATCCAAATACAGGAATATTCCGTATAAACAAGAACCAATTATGAGCAAGATGATCTTCTTTAACATGTGCCTGAATTATCAATTTTCTTTACACGGTCGGAAAAGGCAGCCAGGACCACAGAGAATCATAAAGTCTCTTGCAAATGAAAGTGATCCCTGTCATTTGTTACAAGCCGAATGTGTTACCAACTCAACAGCTGTTGTTTTAACTTGGGAAAATGGCACCCATTCAGCGAAATTTCTCTGTCCAAATAACATGGCTTAAATGGTGCATAAGTTCTGAAATAGTTCTTCAACCAGTATTTGAAAAATATGTTTTGAGATATGGTCTGATGACTTGTACCGTTCTTGTTATGGTTTCTGGTAACTGGCTTTGAGCAATTTTTTGTAGACCAATAATAGCCATCTACTGTTGCCTTTCAACAATTGATACTCTCGTCCAATGATCTATGAGAGGCATATAAACCCTTTGTCAACCAAGAATCAAAATCGGCAAAATATGTGTTTTCTAATACATGTCCATAAAAATATTGCCTATGTCAACACAATATCGAACTCACTGACATTTTGTATTCTTAATATACTGTAATTTTTTTCTACAATGAAACATGCATCATTCATTTGAAAAAATACACTAGAAGAAATAAATTTGAATGGAATTGCATTGCATTTTCAACAAAGAAACATGCATCATTCATTCTAAACAGTACAGTAAAAGAAATAAATTTATATTGAAATGTATTGCAAAAGCTAGAAGAATACAATCTGACCATCAACAGCAGAAGTAAGAGATTTTTTGTGTAGATTTTCACTCACAAAACAACAAACTCCTTTGTAAACTTTTCAACCTTCAAAACCAATTGAATAATCTTCCAAATCTTTACCGTATAATTTACCTATAATTCTACTATGAATCCAACAATAAGTGGATCACCATTCATATGGTAGATGAAGAATCGCTAAAAAGTGTTGCAGCCCTCGATAGATGTTGATCAACTTTCAAGCCAAGTGTCTTTTAAGTATTTGTAAAGCATTTTGCATAAATTCAAGAATGGGTGAAAAAGAGAGAAGCAAAGATAAACCAAGATAGAATTAGGTAAAAGTTTATTTTCCAAAAAGAGGGAAATAAGCAAGGCTTATTTTCAAAAAAGAGAGAAATAAGCTAATGGTTTATTTTCAAAAAAGAAGACTTCATCTGAAAATGTAGGAAGACAGGAATCAAATGATATGATTATCAAAGAAAAGACATATATTGAAATTAACACAATTATAATGATCTCATAGACGATGACAACAATTCAAAATGCTCCACAAGGCACGTCACCAAAACCACCATGTTAATATTGGATAGAGAAAGGATGCCTACAAATTTTGCAGCCTTGTAAAGGAGACCCAAAAATATGGATGGATAAACATCTCGTAATGTCATGGATAAAAGCTTTTGGAAAATTGACATGAAACATTTTATTTTTGAAAAATAGATATGATTAAACAATTAGATAGGTATTTGTTATATTGATAATTTGAGATAATTATAAGTAATCATATTTGAATGTCCTTTTATTCTAACGAGACTAGTAAAAAGAACTACAGTGAAAACATAATAAAGAATTCCATTGTATTGTCTATAGAAATAGAGACGTAATGAGAAGAGATCTATGTAATAAAAATAATATGATGATTGTTTAATAGCTTGAGAAATTGTGTTAATGAGGAGATCTATATATAATAAAAATAATATGATGGTTGTTGAATAGCTTGAGAAATTTTGTTTTTTTTTTATCCAGTCAACTTAAGATTGCAATTGTGATTTCATTGATATAATTTTTCTATTTTATCTTTTGCAATATGCATCACAAGGACACTTCATGTCATTCCACACATTTTGCAATGTGAACCGTGTCTTACAAACAATTCTGAAGGAGAGATCTACACAAAAGAGTTAGGGCATTTAAGATAGAGCAGGAAATAACATTTTTTCATCGGATGAGCCAATTCACAATGTTGGATGAAAGAACAATCTATCCAACTGCAGGATGCTGTCACCAGTAAAACTAACCCTAATAGATAAAGCAGAAAATAACCCTAATAGATAAAGCAGAAAATAACATATCGGACTGATATGTTAAACCAACAAGGTAGATATTTTAAAAATAAGGAAGAAATAACCACACATGCTTTTTACTGATAAAGACAACATCTTTCTTATTAACATTCCAGCAACTGTAGTTGCATTTTCTTTACAGCTTGCATTAGAGAAATCATTAATTTTGTGCTTTCCGTGCATGAGCATTTCCATGCATAGACACCAATGGAAAATATATGGCACCAAATAAAAGGACATATTTACATTGATTTCCCATGCAAGCAACCAAAAATAAAATAATAACAAGAAAGCAAATATTGCCTAAAGCTATGACCTCATTAATGTCCTTGAATCAAATGGAGCAAAGTTTAACTCATAACACAGGTCCTGACCTCTTAAGCTAAGCAGCTACTATTGAAAAAACAAGATGGATTTGCAAAGCAAAGTGATTTGCCAGAAAAAAAAGCAGGCTGCCATTTTAATTCCTAAATATTTGAAAAGCGGCTGCTTAATTCACATTGAAAGCATAAAGCGTTAAAGACACCGACTTCATATGGATTACATACCCAGGAAAACGTATTGATGTTTGCTGTCTCGTGGCGACCAGTGAGGCGTCTCTCATTGGCCTCCCCATACCGATGCTTAAACAATTTCTTAGGGTGAACCTATCTTTAGTGAGACAATTTCTTGGGGTGAACCTGTCTTTAGTACACCTCCTCTAGTCATGGGCTTAGTGTCTAACCTCTTCCAGGATCACCAGAATTGAATTGCTTTGTAGCCAATGGAAAAACTGGAAGCAGATTGTATTGGATTGGAGAAATCACTCTGCAACAATTACAAAGCATAGAGAAACAAACATAACACACAAGCAGATTCTCAGATTCATAAGAGCAGAGCATAAAATGATGAGAAAGTTGAGGCTAGAGGTTGATGAAAAAGCCCTAGTGACAGAAAGGGTGATCAAAGCACTCAGGGATTAACCCTGACCACTCATTTCAGTGAATTACATGATTTCTACATAGAACAGGTTAGTTATTTTCCACCTTACTGTATCACAAAATTGATTTGTGCTAACATAATAACAAGTTCAAGAGGAGCTGAGAAAGCTCCAGCTGCAATTTCAATAAAGAAAGGAGCCCAATAAGATTATTTCGGTAAGGTTTGCTTGGCAACAACATCAATCTGGTCATTTGGGGCGAAAAGGAATCACAAGGACCCCTACAAAAGCTGATCTCAGTCTATACTACATTGCTGTTTCCGGAAGATTGTTTTGAATTCAGAATGGATCATAAGGCACCCATGCTCGAGGAAACTGCGGATGCACTACTATGAATTTTCCGAGATCATACAAGTGGTCACTAGGACATAGTACACTCGTACCATGACCTCCTACAAGTTTTCTTTACTTGGGTGTTTTCATGGAAGCTTTGATTCCTGGAATTTTTTCTCAAAACTAGAGGATTTTTCCAACGAAGAAATTCTTAAATTTTTCCTTACTATTCCTCTCTTCTGACGCTAAAGCTTAACCATAATGTACCCAAAACATTGCCATTCTTCCAGGTATGGATATAAATTGGGCATGGGAACAAGCTGTTTAAAGGGGAGATAGAGAGAAGAAAATAAATGCTCGATTATGTTTCTGTGGAAAAGAAGGCTCCCTCTATTCAGTCCCCTGAGCCTTTCTCCCCTGCATACCAGGCTGACCATCAGCCATTTTCCCATGTGTTATGTTTCTTTCATTAGGATATTGTCATCATGGACTAGAGAGAGGTGCAGGATTTCAAAAAATTATTGAAAAACAATGAGGATTCAATTCAGTGCAACTGAAACTCAATATTCTCAATGACCTCCAAGGTATATGAGAATGAAGATTAGTATACATCCCAAATTGCAACAATCATGAACTCGCTTGTTCAAAAGAAGCAGAAAGTGGATGAATTGGAGGCTGACTGCATAATGTTGAGGAACATGGTAATCAATTTGAGCAAAGACTCTCAATCAGAAGCACTAAACCAGAGAATGTCTATAACTTCAGGTCAGGTTGATTTAATGGAAGAAGATACTGTGTACCAGATGCCAAAGGACATGGACCTCAAGAAACAGACTTCTCTTCCATCCAATCATGGAAAAGAGGAAGCAATCAGCCACCATGTTTTCCAGTAATTTTAAATTTTCACTAAATCAATTAGAATACTAGGAGTTTTCTTTAAGGTTCATATATGAAAGTTGTTAAGAAAAAATCTCCACTATGTAATACTTTCCAGCTGCTGTAATCTTTGTTACTCATGCCTGCAATCTTTGAACAACTGTTTTGTAATTTCTGCTGCTTAGACATGTGCTGCAGCTTTTATAATATGAATTTCCAAGTTTTGGTTAAAAAATAAAATTCCAACCGCTTCTAAGACTTTCAAAGTCCTTAAGAAGCTTCTTCCACGCCAACGATCAGGCCTGGCACACCATATTAAGAACTCTAAATTCTAATCCCGGGATTCTAAAGGGCACTGCTTCACAAACAATTTATTGTATCCCAAAAGGGGAATCAACAAAATAACTTAAAGTAAACGTCTGTTATAAATCTTCCAGGAAAGGAATCCAACCAGAACATTGAGGTGAATCTCAGTAATAACACATCAGTAACATAAAAGTAAGGGCCTATTTCTGTAGACTCTGAAATCAACATTGAATTACATATGCAGGCATCATTCCGGAAGAGGCCTGATTTATGAATGTTTCTATTTGGACTGTTTGCGCCAATTGGCTCGGAACTGTGCTTTTATTATTTACTCTTTGGATGTACTTGCTAATTCGGCCTATAAGGCAATTTAGTACTTTGAGATGGGTTATTTGTTTTTTTAAAATCTAATGTTATTGGCTTGTGGTGGCTGCATCTAGAGGCCGTTGCTTTTTTTTTTTTTAATGAAATGTCCTCTGTATGTACGCGAGACGGAGGCGAAGTCGCACAGAGATGGAGGCGAAAGACCTGACGGGCGCAGGACAGAGATGACAACAGGAGAGTGGAGCAACCGCTTCCATCTATAGTTCTAGTGTCTACCATATTCTGTATTTTACATTCACATTCCCACTTATAGTATTAGGGATTCAATAACTATGTGATATATTTTGATTTTGAAGACGACAATTGACTTAAGGAGAAAACTTCAATTTTGCCTTTGGCTTCACCTTTTGCTTTTGAAATCGGTTTTTCTTTAAACTTGTTTAAAGAAGTACTCGAGTTTTGGGAGAAATGAAGTTGGAACATTAAGGTTTTGAGCAATGTAAAACTTCATAGATGAACAACAATGACTAAAAGAGAACACAATTATTATAATCAAAACACAAATATGCATGGCAAATTTATATTGTGCAAGCAAGAAATTAAAGTTAGGTGTTTGGCATTGTAATTTAGCATCATGCAACTTTTAACTATTTTATACCAAGAGGTATAATATCCCCATTTTGTGAAGCTAAAATTCTCAAACCAACTGAAAGTAAATTATGAGGGTCTTTTACAATACATACGTCAGAATAAAATCCAATTGAAAATTTGCTTTGTTGCTGAGGAAATGATTTCCATGAGGGTTGGATCAAACCAAAATTTTAGAAGACTTTTTTACCCTCATAATATGCAAGATTCACAACCTTAAGGAATGCCCATGCTGTTTTCTTCTTCACTGGCAATATAGTTGTATTTTAAATCTCAGAATCCTTTGATATTACGGTAACAACAAAACAGTACATGTACAAATCTAACCACCTTGTGATATTTGTTGAAGTGCTGAATCACAAATAACTCCAATGAAAATCTATAGTATAAACATGTCACGTCACTGCAACATAAATCTGTTAAACAGTTTCTTTTAGACAGCTGATGGAGTCCAAATGAGAAACAAATAGGTACTAGGCAATCCACATAAAACTATAATAAAACTTGTGAATTTTTGAATTGTAAAACAGAATGCCTATCAGACTGGAAGAAACATAAATGAAACTTTTCATAGTGGTGATAATCTGCCTCACTGCCCTTCATCATGTATACTAGGAGAAGTTTCAGACATAACAAATGAAACTTCAAATATGTTAACTTCAAAAAATCCAACAAGAATAAATATGCATTTACTGTGATATGATCAAAACATTCAAGTCAAAATTTATGGTGCAAATGCTGAAAACGTGGCTTAAAACTATTTTTCTATCGAATCTGATCTCATTGCATGTGTCACAGGATTCAACTGTGAAATTTTTACTGCTAAAATCCATACCATGATTAGCCAAGAGAAGTGAACTGCCTTAGCATGACGTTAACATTAACAGAAACTAATGGCTCTCGCATGTCGGAAAGGAGAAAATCCCCCTCGCTATGCTGATAGCTCAATGAATACGGCAAAGGCACAAAGAAGCGAGTCAAATAAACCAACACACAACACCATTCGAGACAGCATAAGAGACTTTGGCCTTGCGAAAATAGTTGAGTTCACACCAACGTCTGGCCCCATAACTAGTATCCGCGACTCAAAGAAGAGCTAGTTTCTTCTTCAAAACATCCATAACAGAAGAAAATTCTACTTTTACTGGAAAAGGAGGGTTTGCATATTCGTATTTCATCTCAGGAATTGCTTTTGAGTGATAGTCAATCTTGGATTGTGTAAACTTCAGCCCATGAGCAGTACTGACAACAACCGTCCTGTCATTCAGCCCAATAATACCCTTACTTCTGAGCTTTGTCAATGCTGCAAGAGCCACTCCAGTGTGAGGGCATATAAACATACCTTTTAGGTCTGCTAGAGCTGCAGCATCCATCAACTCCTCCTCGGTAGCCTCCTCGACTATTCCATCTGAATTCCTCAGTGCATAAACAACTCGATCGATTGACACGGGATCACCAATCTGTATTGCCGAGGCAAAGGTGGAATTGGCAGTCACAGGCTTAAATTCATTCCAGCCGGACTTATAGTACAAATACAGAGGATTGGCGTTGGCAGCCTGTGCACAGACAAGGCGAGGAATATCATTCACCAGGCCCAACTCCTTGCACATCTGGAACCCCTTATAAAAGGCATAGATATTTCCCAAGTTCTCGCCGGGCACAATGACCCAATCTGGAACCTCCCAATCAAACTGCTGCAGGATCTCGATTGCTGCAGTCTTCTGCCCCTCCAACCGCAGACTATTGAGTGAATTCGCCAGATAGATCGGAAACTCTGCAGTCACCTCCCGGATCAGCCTCATACACCCATCGAAATCAGTATCGAGACTGAGCACCAATGCACCATTGGTAATCGGCTGCACTAACTGTGCAATCGAGATGCGATTTGCAGGCAGAAAGACAATAGCAGGTATCCCTGCAGCAGCACAATATGCTGATAGCGCAGCCGAAGTATCGCCAGTCGAAGCACAACCCACACCAACAACGGGGTTATTCATCTTTCTGAGCCTATTAACCTGACTAACGAGAAACCATCCCCAGATCCTTAAAACTCCCTGTGTGACTGATCCCACAGTGTTTCACCCACAAATCATTCATGCCCAATATCTCTTTCCCATACCTCTCCGCCCAGAACAGATTAGAATTCCCCTCAACTACACTAACAATGTGATCGTTGTCTATTTCAGGCAGAACCCATTCTTTTTTACTCCAAACACCTGACCCATAAGGCCAGGTGGTCTTTCCTACTCTAGAATCAAAGAGGCCTCTCTAGTATTTGCCATCATACCTTTTTAAAGCATCCATGTCGTGCTGAACGTCCAGTAGGGCCCCGGATCTACTCCTATACACGATTTCGTCAAGCGAATACTCTTCATCCGTCTTGGAGCCTGAACATAAGGGTACATATTTCGCAGAGAAACCCTGGCTCACACCGGTGCCTAGAAACCTAGCTTCTTCCCTGATATTCTGGGCACTATACCTCCTCCTACCGCTTGTACCATTGCTTTCACGGGGCGCTGATTTGGCTTCTGGCTCAAGGTCTGCTGAGACCGCTTGTGGTTCGACGCGCACACAACCAGGGTTTCTGAGGTTAAAGGTTGTGATTTTCGGGTCTGGGCTCAACCATCTTTGCCTGTGCTGAAAACCCACTTGCCGCCCTGACTTGTGCTGAAAACCCAGGAAATTGAGGCAGAGAAAATTTGCTGAAGGAAAACTAAAATTAAAACTTACCAACAGTGCCCGTCAGGCAACCTGAAGGATGCGAATCCGTCTTGCCTCAAACCCTTCCCAAATCTATGACGCCGCAAAAACAAATCTGTGTTAGATAGAGAGAGGATGATGTGGTGCTTGCTGTGAAACTGTGTGGCAAATGGCGTGAGGTGGAAGAATCAGCAGCCGAAACAAATGCGTGGCAAATAGCGGGAGGTCGAACAGTCAGCAGGCAAATGTCAAATTTTTAGTGGCGGGAAGGACGATGAGAACGCGCTCTCATTGGCTCAGCGAACAATCACATTCGGCTAAAGCCAGCAAAGGGAACGCCTTTCGGTGTAATTATGAAAGCTCTATTTCAAAATAGAGTTAATAATTTTTTATAATTAAAATAAAATTCTGAAAGCTCTATTTTAAAATAGACATGCATATCAACATGATTATAGTATAATGTGACAAGTTGTAGAAATATGTTAGTAGAGACAATTGTTTGTCCATGTCTATATAGGTTTTGAAGATTGTAACTCTTATCCACCAAACTTGAACCTGCAATATATATTGACATATTATTGTAAGATAGTTCTAACCAAACAACATACCATCAACATTGATTTTGTTGATTTTGTCCATGCAAATACTTAGTTATGTCAATTGGCGTGTCTATTTTGGATTAGGGCTTTCACAATAATAATTTAATTATCAATAATTATTAGGTGGATGGTACAGACTTAACCTCCCAAGATATTCTAAAACATTCTTAGTAATATATACAAATAAAAGCATGAAATTTATCGTCAAAGTAACTATGTCATTTTTTCCTATTTTAATTAAATTGGTTAATTAAAAACATGTTATATGAAAAGTCTCATATGAAGTGAGTTATTGTAGTTTTAGGCATGTGATATTGATAAGTTAAATTCCTTCATCGTATCTTCTTAAAGGCTATTTATAGAATAAGGATCTCCGTACAAAAATAGAAGTAAATCTCCACAGTCAAGAATTTTAGTTACATTAAAGTTATAATTTAGTTAGTTTTTATGATTTTTTTAAATTTTAGCAACATGTTTCATGAAGTAAGTATTTTGATACTTATTATGAATTGATTCCTATTAATTTTTATGACTCATTCAATTTATATAATCACTAGTTGATATATTTATTTAACAACTTAGTTGAGAACACTAACGATTGTTCTATGTCAAATAAGTGAGTGCCATTAATATAATCTCATCTATATATTTCCCATGGTTGATATAGTTGATTAACAACTTGACACAAAAGACTAATCATTATCTTTGTTCAAATAAATTATCATGAATGCATCCCCGATGGGGGTAACCTACCAGGTACACACTTGTCACATGTGTGACCAATGGGGCTCGTCCCGCCTCCACACTCATTAAACACCTAATCATGTGCCAACCCTGAATTCAATGCATACGAGTGTTGAGCTCCCTCACACATTCTGCAGTTAAATACACGAGCAACAGGTGTTGTGCTCCAATATGGATGTTTGGGTGATGAATTTTGGTCGAGAGGAGAACATAGGTGCACAAGATGGGTTTCATGGCGACTCACTCGAGTCACGACCTTGTTTGAGCAACGAGTGGATGTCTATGTTAGTTTGGTTTAGGTTGGGGTTGGATTGTAGGCTTGTCCCTGAGATCCAGAAACTCGAGCGACCGGGGTGTCGTATCATCTTCATGCCATTCTTGGGCTAGGTTACCTCAAACCCTCAACAGGGAAACAAAAGCTTTAACAACTCCCTTTTACTGTGTGGGGTAAGGTATTAGTGTCACTAACTTCCTTTTCTTTTCATAATAGGAGGGGGGCTATGTCTTTGTTAGTCTCGGATTGCTCCGTTCCTAGTTCAATGTTGGGAACTACCTTTGGTTCTTGTTCTTGGAGGGGGGGGTGCTACCCCGGTCTTTGGTCAGCTCTATTGGTGGTGTGGGGGCCCATAAGGGATGGTTATCACTGTTTTTATTTCATTTTTATCTTGGGGTTGTGCTGCTGGTTTCAATGGGTCAATTGGGTGGTGGAAGGAATAGATTCTCTGCACATCTCCTTGGTCTAGGTTGATGTTGGCTTTCCCTGTGTTAACGCTTATTGTTTTTGGATGTTGGTGTGCACCCATCTAGGGCATCAGGTTCTTGGTTCTGACTATTGGTTTTGTTATTGCAGGTTTTTTGAAGACTCTTCTTCAACCCTCCCTTTCCGTCGATGGTTCTTTCGGGCCAATCTCAATATGCCCCGCCAATGGGGCTGGCATCACCGTTGGGGGTGGGGTGGAGGGGACACATTCATACTGGGCGTCCCGAGCTAGGCCATAGCTCGTCCTGAGACAATTAGGCTAGTCGGGAAACAAAGGATGTTGTAGCTATCTCTCCAAGTCACTCTCCAGGTTACATAATGACTCCTTCTACCATGGAGTCCATCACTGACCAACTTCAAAATATTCAAATCAACATGGACATTCTCAAGGATCACATGTATGAAGATCACAACGAAATTGTGGACTATATCTTCGACATCCAATATAGTAAAAATGAAATTCTTTAACAATTGGACAACCTTTGTTGTAGCCATTGTCGTAAAAATGACCACCTATGCACCCTAGAAGCGCGTGTGGAACACATAGATTTCCATATGCATGATCGTGTTGGCTATTTTGTAGCTCCCCCTATAATGGCCCCCAACCCCCCACCTTAATATGCTAATATCAGTTATGGTCCTCCTTTTGTTTTTTCCTAGTATACTAAGGCTATAATGCCTCTTGGTAATAATGGTTGTCAAGTGTTTTCTATAGTAATCTCGAGTCTCTAATCTTAACAAGTCTTGTCAAAATGAGAGAAAAAAAACACTTAAGATGATCTTTATAAACAACTCTTTTCTAAAAATCTAATGAAAATTTTTTGAACGACAAAAAAAAAAAAAAACTTATCATAAATATAATATAACATGAATACATAACCATCTATGGATATAGGACAAGAAAAAATGCACTCCTAATAAAGTTGGAATTTCAATGAAAAATATTATCATTTTCAATCTAGATAAGATTTTAGGGTTCTATTAGGATATAGGACTATTGTCTTGAGATAAAAGTTCATATATTTGTAATTTGATTTCTAATTACACGGCAATCTCAAACATAGAGACGAGTAGGTGCGAGGGTTTATTCACAATTTACCAGAAATCAAAGCAGTATCCGTATTTGCAGCACTTTGCACATATTTTCCAGGGGTAAAGCGTAAATTAATGACACTAAATCAAGGAATGTCTCACCTAATATCCGTATTTGCAGCATTTTCATATATTTTCTACGGGTAAGCGTAAATTATTGCAAGATGAATATCCATATAGGCTGCTGAAAATTAATCAAAGTAGTTTTTATTTCATTTTTTCATGTGCTGCACGAAGAAGAAGGAATTTTCACATTATCTCATTTTGCTGCTTTTCGAATGGTTGTACTTTATTAATGTAAACAATATCAGACTCATTAAGAGCCATTAATCAATCCGCATCCCCATTTTATCTTTTTTTTTTAAAGTAAATTTTCGAAACTTTTATAACGTGTAGAATTAACCTGTAGACTTAAATGCCTAAATCCATAAACTAATAAAAACTTCAAATTAAAAAATAATAAATCTATTTTTTATATTAATGTTTTGCATAATAATATTTTTCCTAAATTGGACATTTAACATATAGGGGAGAGTCGCCAGTGGTTAAACACGTCGGCGCTGACTGGACCCCGGCCACGTCAACAGATGCGGTGGCATGTACGACAGGTGCCTGGAAGCATGCCGGTCACGTGCCGGTCACGCGGTCTTGGAACCGGTCCAGCCGGTCTACTCCCGCGCTTTTGTGGAGCTTGGTCGCCATAACGTTCATTTTCGGTCCGGGTCTGGTTGCTGTCTGTTCGGCTCTTCGATTGTTGCGATGGTTGGCTCCAATGCCCGACCATTACGCCGCCACTGTCCGCGCGCTCCCTCCTTGGCGATGGCGCCGCTGCTCTCCTGGGTGGAGCTCCCCTGGTCCTGGTTCGGCTACAGCAGCTTTGCAATCGTGGGTGGTGGAAAACCGTTGCCTGTTCTTATGAGTTCTACTGGTGGTTTAGCCTCGGCGGTTTGGTTGTTTTTCTTAGGCGATGTGTGGTTATGGGTCGGCTGTTTGGTATTTATGCTTGGCGAGGGAGTTGGTTTACCTTCGCCCTGTAGTTGGTTTATTCGGCTCTGTAGTTGTGCGTTAGTTGGTTTATTCGGCTCTGTAGTTGTGCATTTTTCAGCTCTTGCTTTCAGGTCCGTAAGGGGGTTTTTTTTTGGAAGTGTTTTGCATTTTTGTTTAATTTTGGTGCTTGATTGTGTTTTTGTTTTTTTGCAGGTCAGTGGAGAAGGAATGCAGGTCAGTGGAGAAGGAATACAATGCAATGCAAGATTCTGTGGAATGAAAGAGAAAGCCTGGAGGGATAGGAGTTTTAAGGTAGGACTCTGTCCTACCAGTAATATCTCTGTGTTTGTAAACACATTTCACCTTGAGGAGATGTTCTCTTTTGAGTGGTTTTACAGTGTTTGATTGGAATGTAGGGTTTTGGGTTTTACAGTGTTTGATTGGAATGTAGGGTTTTGGGTGTAGGACTCAGTTTCCTTCAATTTTGCAATCTAAATAGTTTCAGGACAAAGTTAATCTTGGGCTTCTCTCTGTTTTTGGGCTTCTCTCTGTTTGAGGACGAAACTCTATTTTAGAGGTGGGGTCTCTGTTTTATCAATAGCCTTGGTGCATTTGGAGAATAATTATGTATTCATTGGGTTAGAGTGTCTTCAATTCAGAAAGAGACAACTTCACAGTGTTAAATCTAAGGGAACTGCTTGCACGAATCTGGCCACATATGCAGGAGAATCTGGCCCATTCACCAGAAACTCAAACTCACAACTGTATACATTCTCCTATACAGTTAGGGTAAATATCGCTATAATTTAAAAGAAGATTCAGAAATGGGTGGCTTTTATATTAAAAGAAACTGTGGCCAAACTGGATGGTAGTGTACATAACAACAAAGTTTCGGCCAATGCCATCAGAACAAAATATTCCAAAACTCCAAAAAGACTGCTTAAAATGAAACTATACTTGTTGTTCTGTGCCTACGACTGTTAATGCGTCTGGTATGTTGCTTAATATGTTGTTCTAATAACAAAGTTGCCTCACAAAACATTATAACACTGAGAATTACATAAGAACAAGCTCGCTTTGAGTTTCTTCCTTGACACAAACCTGGTATTTTGCTCTCAGCAAAAATGGTTGCCTGAACTTTGTGAATGAAAATGCTGAATTGACCATGCCTAATATGAAGTTCTGAGTGGGAAGACTGAGGTAATGAGCCACAGTATTTTCCTCTTTCAGCTGAGATGAGAAAGGATGAAAAGAGCCAACAGAAAATTTTGGAAATTGGGTAAGGATTGTGATGGCTCCATAGGACGGAAACGGATTGTGCAATTTTGGCCACTAAAGTATACAAAGTGTCCATTTTAGCCTCCATATCTTCTTACTTTTGATGAAGACTTTTCATGAATAAACTCCATCTCTCTCTCTCTTGAACTTCAGACAATTGAGCAGCAAGAACTGATGCCTTTTGGGCTCAATGCTCACTTGTCCAGAATCCATGTACTATATCTTTTGCTGGTGCGACTAATTAGTGGAAGTGTTGATTAGCTTCACTTGCAGCTATGACACGTACCCCTTCCCTTCTATCCTATGCTAGCTTACACCACACATATTAACAAGGTTGACATTGATGCCCTTTCATCCCAAATTCTATGCTAGTCCCAACAAAAGTCTTCATGTCAAATGAAGATCTGAACACTGGCTGTCCCACTCTAATCCCAGCAGAGAGACGTCTCCCTAGACTTCCCACTTTAGGCAGCTGAAACATCATAAAGAAAGCAGAAGCTACAGACCCACTTACCCAGATGAGGGTGAAGGAAGACTGACTTCTTTCTACACACAGACTGCAACCTCATCTGCCAGGGGTAGTCTTAAAAAACATGGAATCCAAAGAGCCAAACTGTAATCAAACTTGCCATTGCCTTTGTGAATGAATGCAGATCCAAGGTATGATGATGCTTTAACTCCTTCCCTGCCCTTGTGCATGCAACATAACACTTGACAAGATTGATTGAAAACATGTTAAAAAGAAAACAAGTAAAGTCATGGGAGGGGTACAAGAGATAGTGCCCCCCTCCTGTTTATACTGGAGGTCTTTTGTAAACCTTTAGCCTTTGCTGTTGTCAGTCCTTGATAAAGAGCCAACATCTCTGCTCCATTCCTATTCCCCATGCATAGCTTGTTTTATGATTTCTTCGGGATTGATGATGAAACTGCCCTGCACCTGCCACCCCTTAGTATTGCTATACTTAGACAGAGTATACAAAGAGATTTGAGAATGGTTTAAAATGGTTACAATGTAAGCACTGACTATTTTATGTTGTGCTTCTTTTTGCATATAGGAAGTAAGCCTCTCAGAACTTCCCAGACTTGTTTGTTTGTCCATGAGCGAGGAATTTTGATATTTAAAAAAAAAAAAATGCACTATTCCTGAAAATAAGCATGGAAGATTAGGTGAAAAGGAATCACACGATAACTATTAAAAAGTTCAGGATTTTTTGGATCATATGGAAATGAATGCTCAATTTTGTTATTTGTGAAAAAGTGTTATGGATGCTGATTTTTAGGAATGGAAAACAACATGAGAAGGCAAATGCTGAACATTTTCCGTCTAAGTGCTGCACAAGTATACAATAAGATCATAAACTTTTTAATATGTACATGATACATGGAATGGACTAAAGGCCCTAAATATGAACTAGACAATGCTATGTTGATTATATTTTGGTTTTATTTGTGTCATGTTTTTATCCTTGCTATCACACATTTGATAGAATTTGCAAACATTCTTGGAAACCAGGAGATTTGAAAAATGAGCCTAAGCTCATAGATGTTTTGAAGCAAATGTATGGTTATCTAGCCAAGTTTTTAGGTCTTGGAAATTGAATTTTTCTTATGGGATTGTTCTCTTCTAAAGAGAGAACATTGACATAGTATCTAGTTATCCTTACAAGGGTGTAATAGTGTCGATTATTATGAAGATTCTGGAAAGAGCTATACACTATCATTACCATACCTTATATGTGCTCTACTTTATACAAGTGATTACACTGATGTTTACATTACGTCATTGTGTAAGATCCATATACACTGATTACAAATGTTACAAGGGTTGTACAGGTCAGCTTATACTGCAATGTAAGCAGTAACAATTGGACCTGATCTGGTTATACAATGCTTATAACTTATAAGGCATACATGTTACAAGGAGTCATAATGTTTACTATGAGGTAATCAGCTTCAAAGTATCGTATAGATATAGCTTATACTTTGACTGAGCTTCATGCTTATTACAGATAATGCTATGTTTTATCAATAGTTACAACACATATAGGAGACTGTTTCATACAACAGATTAACAACATATTAACAAACTTGTATGATTTAGAAACTGTTTGATATGTAGGAATTATAAACTGTTTGATATATAACTTCATAAAAAATCTGATATAGGCTATAAGGCTATAACTTCAACAGATTAACAAACTTGGGGGATTTAGACACTGTTTCATACATACTAACTTGAAAATGTTTGTAGCTTCCCAAACATCCATGGATGCTATCATTAGCAAACCTATTTGATCCTTACCAAAATCACAGTGTCTTGTAGTTACAAAAATTAAGTCATGGCACCTCTATGCTTGATGGCTTCCATTTCCTGCGTTGCCCAAGTATGGTGGACTGCCCAACATTGGATGATTAGGATGTGCCTGAATGTTTGCATATGGTTGACTCCAATTTGCTCCATGTAGCCATGGTGGGACTGAGTAGCCCAAGTGTCCACTTGTGTTACTAACCCCAGCACTGACTGCAGGTGTCATATAAACACAATTAGGATTCAAACCTGCACTGGTAGGGGTATAAGAGGTGGGCCTAACCCCTGCCTGATAGCTAGGGACTTGGATGTTAATCAGGTCTTGGAATGATGGTGTCTGCTCTGCAATGTGGTCCAGCGTGTTAGACATCAACCTATTTGTCTCAAACTGTCTTGAACCATGTTCTTCTCTGCTTTTCACCCCTTGTCCTTTTTCCAACTCTTGCCGAACCTTTCTTGCCTCTCTTTGTTGCCTTGGCAATTGCTTTTGATGTTCCTTATCCGCCCTTGCTTTTTGTCTTTCCAACCTTTCCTTTGCTCGAGCTTCTGCTGTTGCAATCCTTGCAACCCTCTTTTCATTGGCTAACTCCTTCTTTCTCTTTTTAGTTTCCTGAATTTCATTCTTTTTACGTTCAGACTCGAACATTAAATTCATATAGTCTTCAGATGTGAGCAATTGTGAACTCCTCCCTAAACGAAGATAATCTGAGGCTGAGTTCCTTGATGAGGCCTTCACTCTCTCTATTGGTAGCTTTAGGAATGCACCAAGTAATCTCTGCTTTTCCAGACCTGCTTGCTGGATTTCATCTTCTGGGACAACTGAATGGCCCCCATTGTTGTCTTCTTCAGGTACTTCATGCTGAATAGGCTCCTCTTCTAGTGATCCATTGTCCACAAAATAATGAACAAGTTCGGTGTTCAACCCCGATGGTTGTGAAGGCATGTCCATGCTTTCATCCTCATTGGTGGATGTTACATTATTTCCAGTGATATTCATCACGGCCTCTGCCAACCATGATGGTGCACTTACTTGGGTTGGCATGGTCAATTGCTCATTGTCAGCTGCATCAGTGGGTGTCACAACCTCATTGATATTGTTAGTTGGTTCATCACTGAACTGTGTCTCACTGACATGCTCAGCATCATCACCACCACAGAACAACCCTTCAGAAAGGGACATTATACCTTCTGCAGCAGCTACATCTTCTTGGGCACCAACATGCTCTTCTAAATTCTCTGCTTCTTGACCTTCCACTTCAAATGCTTGGCTACATGTGGTATCATGCATAAGAGCATCATGATTGAGTGGCCATATACCAGTCCTCCTAAATCCAGCCTTGATATTAGAAGGTGTGAGAGCCCTTTTAAATGCTTTGCTAGCAAGCTCAACTAGCTCAAACCTCTTTAATTCCACCCCTGGGTTCTTTGCCATCCATGAAGCTCGCTCGACCCTGAAATAGTTCTTGAAAGGCCCAAACACGCTCACATCAAGGGGCTGCAATCTGTGAGTAGTATGAGCCGGCAATGTTAACAGGTCAATGCCCAACTTATTGGCCTCCTCGATTGTCTGCACAGCCATGTGGCTTCCATGGCCATCTAAAATCATCAAGTGCCTGTTTTCAGGCGAGACACCACCCGGTACAGAAGCAGCAAAGTGGCAAAGCCAATTTAGGAACAGTTCCTTTGTCATCCATGCATGCCCCCGGTTCACAATTCCGTATGTAATTTTTTAGTTGAGTTTTACCTTTAAATAGATAAAATCCTAGTATAGATGAGCCAATTGCATTGACACAGGCAAGAATTGTGATCCACTCCCTGCTCTTAGGCAATATCTTAGGCACATTTCTACTCCCTCTCTTTGCAATTACCCGCATACCACAATTTCTTCCTGCCTGTAAGCCTGTCTCATCGCAGTTCCATATGTGGTCTGGGGCATATGAGTGTTGGTCATATGCAGCAGAAAGAGTGTTATAGAACTTGGAAACAATTGCAGGGCGTAGATTTAAAGCCCGGTCTCTGTCAAGGCCCTCTGCTGTACGTAACACAAGGTCTGGATGCCTCTTTTTAAACCCACTCCACCATGACTTACCAGGAAAACCATCTTTAAAGGGGTTTGGCCTCCCTTGACATATTTGAGCTACAGTGGATTTAAGTTGGATAAGCTCTAACCCATGTCCCAATAGGGCCATCTCCTTACACCACTCCACCACCTCATCTTCCTCCTCTTCGGTCATGACTGTAACAGGCCCTCTGCGCTTTGTATTAGTCAACCCATTTATCCAATAATGTATGTTTGAGGCAGCAATACCATGTTTTTTCGCTGATGCACGGATTGAATATCCCTTAAACTCGATGTCATCAATCGCAGCAAGCATGTCTTCCTTCGTCCAGCCTCTGATTGCACTGATTTTCTTTGTTGAAATTGCACCTTGTATTGTGGTCGAAGGTGGTTCTGTGGCTGATGGTGGGCTGGGATGATCGGCAACCACAGGGTCCTTTTCAACTACATTACTAGGAGCAATGGGAGCATTGACATCATCATCTGATGAACTGCTCCGCAGTTGGGCCCCCCTTCTCCCTCGCCTCCTGTTCCTTATCCGATCTGCAACAGAAACTCTTGGCATGGCTACAACCCGCAATTTCCAACATCGTTAAGAAATTTGATAAGTATTACAGCACAACTGTATAGAGTAAACTATAATTATGTATGAATTCCAAAATTTCTGCTAATAACATGAAATCTTTCAGTTGTTTGTTGTGAATTAATTCGCATTGAAGTATTACTTGTCAATTATGTATTACTTGTAATATCAACATCAGAAAGATATGTGATACCTACATGGTTGTTAGCTACATGGACTTGTCTACTATGAAGCAGAGTAATATATATGGTTGTATATATATACAATATGATTATTAGGGAGAATACGTCACACCTATGTAATGAGATAAGAGCTTAGAGAGATTACAGTATAAGTGTAAAGCTCATGTTATTACTATAAGTATTACAGCTCTTGTTTATCCTTGTGTAAGTGATTACCTATGTTTATAGAATAGGCTTTATCACCATAAGCTTACTATCACATACCTTATATAGATTACACATATAACACGTGATTGGTTTAATGTAATGACTCTATTCCAAAGCATGGTTTTCTTACCATTATTTAGATGAGTATGTAGCTTAATGAGTACCAAGCTTGTACTTATGTGATATGTGTGACACTATACTCTCTCTATCCGATCTGATAACTACTATATTTATCCAACCCAAGCACAGGAAAGTTGAGTGTAGATAGTCATTCCAGTGTCTATACAAGCTATGACTTCCGTATAAAAAGTCCAGCCATATCATTCGTCCAACCTAACCATTACATCCGTGTATAAAAGAATCAGCCGTATCAACCGTTCCAACCGTCTCAAAGTTACATATGTAAGTGCTTGTTTTAAAATGGACTTATATTTGGACATGGACTGTGTGTTAGAACTATTTTTATTGAAAGATTTTATTCAATATAAAGTCAATATCCAAATCTGCTTAATATCTTGAATAACATTATTGAAGAACAACGAAATACCTGTATGTCTCCAGCAATGCTCCAGCAACTGATGAAGAGAGTGAATAGCAACTGATGAAGAGAGTGAATGTAACACTGTGCACACACACTGTCTGGAATGTAACACTGTGCACACACTCTGTCTGGAATGTAACACTGAGCACACTCTGTCCTCTGTTTGTATGTCTGGAACACTGTTGTGAAAAGGATTGTATGTCTGCAAAATGGAAACTCACTGTCTGAAAACTCACTTTCTGAAAACTGTATGTCTGCAAAATGAATGGAACACTGTCTGAAAACTCTAAATGTATGTCAGCAGTAGTTTAAGAGCAAAACGAATGCCTCAAATGCAGTAACAGTTGAGGTTTTATAGTTTTATGATTTAGAATTTCATTGGTAGGGAAGATTGGCATGGATTGCCATCTCCCAAATTTAATTGTGTGGTGTGGATTGATTTGTACATAATCCAATGGCTGAAAAGCTATCATGGTTGATCCTTGTGCTTTCCTGAATTTAATTTCTGAATTGAAATGCTTTTCAGAATTTAATTCCTGTAATTCCAGGGCTGTTGTGTTTAATTCTTGAAATGAAAGGTTGGGTGAACTATTTCCTGAATTGAATGGTGTCATTTAATGTCTTCAATAGGCTGAATGGTTAAACAAACATGTAGATATTGCTAACAGACATTTCCCCTATTTTTGTGCAGGTGGTACTCAATCTTTGTGCAGGGGTTACCCAGTTTTTGTCCAGCTGTTATTCAGCAATGAGATGTAGTCTCCCAATGCAAAATCAGTGGGGCACTGTTTGATGGGATAACAGTACTTTTGGATGGGTAGCTTTGTAATGTTTTGTAGTGCATTTTGCCTTGAATGGTAATTCAGAACTGGAGGTACTTGAGATAGTGGGTCTTGTCAACTTGTGATGTATGTTTTGGTGTATGGCAGATGTTGGTCTAGTAAAAAACTGGGCCCATTTTGGACATATTTATGTAACTTATATAACTTATTTCCAAATATTTATGTGCATATTATCAAATATTTATGTGCATATTTTAGTGAGTTTTTAATTTATGTTTGGTGGATGTGTGGGACCAGTAGTATAACTACTATTGGTCCTTGCACAACAATAGAAGCCTCTCCCCTAGATTTCAAAAAATAAACCCATAAACTAATATATGTCAACCTGAAGGGACAAAAGTAAAATTAATTAGCTTCGCAGTTTTGTTTAGCTATAATTATTAACGCAATTGTAGTTATTCTTTGTTGAAACTACAATGTTGAAACTACAATGTGGCAATTGTGGCAATTCATGTGATAGTGGTAGCAACTTTGTGTACTTTGCGGCAACTACCTTACAATAATTCATTTTTAGTTTATCACAATTAGGGTAAAGACATTGAAGCGAAAAGTCAAAGTGATGGTGTCCTGCCAATTCCAGGATTCCAATCCTCCTCAAGCGTTCTACTTGCTGTTTACAACATAGCATTAAATTATATCTTTAAAGTAAAATTTAAAACAAAAGTTCATTAGCAATTATTGAATGAAATTCAAAATATGTGAAATTTTGTTAAATTATTGAATGAAATTCAAAATATGTGAAATTTTGTTAATTTGAGTGAAAATAAGTAGAAATCGTGGATAAAAAAAAAAATGTATGGGCTAATATTTGTTTTTGCGGTTAGATAAATTTATACATATTTTTTATTCTAATATTTTAGATTTCTGTTTTTTAATTTTAATAATATTTATTTTTTAAAATAAATTAAAAATTTTAGTTAAAGTTTTATTAAAATTGTATTAAAAAAATAGTTCAGTTTTCTCACTTTTTAGTTTCATATTTAAAAATAGTTTAATCTATTTACAATATAGTTTCATATTAAAATTTTTAAAAATAAAATTTAAAATAACAAAAACTTTAAATTTAATTTTAAATTTAATACTTACTTTAAATTTAATTTTAAATTTAATACTTGATAAGTGATTATAATAATTTTAGTTATTTATAATAACAATTAATGTCAATTTTTATATTAAGAAGTAATGAAGTTGAAAATTTTATGAATATTGTTTTTTTTTATTTGATTTGTTTTTTTCTAGATAGATAAAAGTTTTATAAAATATAATATTTATTTTATTATTTAATATTTATTTAATAAAATTATTTTTATTTTTTAGGTGAGTGGGAAAATGTAACACCCACGTAAACTATTGCAAATTACAATGTTTACCATGTTTTACAAAACCAGTTAAATCAAGAATTGGTTGAAAACCGAATTCTTGAATCGGTTGAGAAAAATAGTCGATTGATATTATGTTGGATTATTATCCAGTGAAAAAAGCAGCGATATGCAGAGGAGGAGGGCGAAGGTAACTCGTGTTGCGTTTTTTCTTTTCTTGATATTTTTCATGACCCTTGAGATGCAGGTGGAGGGCATTGCAGAAACGTGAACATGAACAGTGCATAGCCAAAAGTACTCCAATAGAAAAAACTATTTGCAAATCTGAAGGAATTGAGGACGGCAGCTGCGACCACTGTGCGAGTCGCAATGGGAGAGAACTTATTGGTACACATTCTTGAGGCCAGGTACTCTGTTAGCGTAGCATGACAATCTGTTAGTTGGGATGGCTATTTTGTTTATTATTTATACAATTGGAAATGCCCAAATGAGTAAGAAAACGTGCTCACACTTTATATAGCAGGGTATGTAAATGGTTGTAAATTAGTTAGTGTGTGAGAAATGCGCTCGAAACCCTTGAGACTCTGTCTTGGTGCCTGATATGTTTGCGCTGGATTTGTTTTTGAAGCTTGGGCACTCCTTTCACACTCCTCCTTGGTCGTATGCCAACCTTTGGTTGTGTTGTGTATGCAAGTGCATATAATTTTATATATTTTTTTTATCTTTGTTTTTGGTAAATTCATGCATAAATCACGAGCAACAGATCTGTGAAATAATCTTGGGATTTTCGCTTGCTTTCTTCATGATATAGCTTTTCTCTTTGTCAGTTAAAAGGTATAAGAGAATATTATATATATATCATGATATTATATATATATGACTGCGAAGATAGGTAATTTGGCTTGCTTTCTTTATTAGATAGTCTTTATTTTTGTGAGTTAAAAGATAAAGAAAAGATTATATATATATGACTGCTAAGATAATAATTTTTGGCTAAATTTATTTATCATATAATCTCTTTCTTTGTGAATTAAAAAATATATATATATATAGTTCACTTGTAAGTTGAAATATATAGTTCACTTAATTTACAATTATTTTCATATCAAGATGAGAAAATAATTCAAGGGAAATAAGTTGTGGAAGTATTGAGATTAAGACTTTGGTAACTTTATATTGAGATTAAGACTTTGGTAACTTTATATTGAGACTTTTGAAATGCATGCATATCTAAAATATGCATGCGCCTATTGTGTGTATTTATTTCATGCATGTTTGGATAAATATGCATGTTTTCATATTCTCTATGCATTTCATTTAATGCATTTAGATAGGAATTTTTAATTAAAAGATGATTAACCACGTGATTTTGTGGTTATTTATTTCCTAAAAAGAATCCTTGTTGTCTTTTCTTGAAAAGACTCTTACTTTAATATTTTAGAAATATAATGTTATTAGAGAGATAGAATGGTGAAATGGAAACTTATTGGCGGGTTTTTTGGAAAAGAATTCTTGTTGTCTTTTCTTGAGAAGATTTCTATTATGTTATTATTTGCTATTATGCCAATCTTTTACATAATAGTTAAAGAGTGGTAGTGTACTAAGAAGTTTTTGTAAAAAGAATCCATGTTGTAAATAGTAATTATTTAATAAATCCATGGATAGTTTACCATGGTAATGGTAAAGATTAATTAATAAATCCATGGATAGTTTCATAAAACCATGGGTAGTTTTTTCATGGTGTTGATGGAGATTAATTGTTTCATAAAACCATGGGTAGACTACCATGGTGTTTGCAAATATTAGTCAATTAATAAATATAAATTCATGGAGATTAATTGTTTCATAAAACCATGGGTAGATTACCATGGTGTTTGCAAATATTAGTTAATTAATAAATCTATGGATTGTTTACCATGGTGTTGGTAAAGTTCAGTTATTTAATAAATTCATGGTTAAAGGAACTAATTAGTTATATTCCTTAGATGAAAAAGACTAATTGATTACTTTTATTTTGTCATGAATATGATTTCCTTTTGGAAGGAAGATCATGCCTAAACATGCAACATATGTATTAGCTTTTATTGAAAAATAATATATATTTTTGGTATGTAGAGCTTGTAGTATTAAACTACGTTGAATATGATTTATGTGCTTCCTTGTGAAGGCACTCCTTTAGGGTGAGTCTTTTGGAATCAGTATGCATTCACATGCATGGAAGAGACAATCATTATGTTAACTTGCATTCCATGCACTAAAGGTAATAGCTTAAGGGTTAGCTATTTTTATTAAAATTATGTAAATCACATGCATAAATATCTTAGCTGATGTATCAGTTTATTTTAAAGAAAGTTTGGGAGATGTAGCCATTGTCTTGCTGGAATGTGTGCTTATGCAACGTAAGCATTAGATATTGTGATGACCTATAACTAGTACATATGAGGTATGTGTTATTAAAGAGAGAATGACAAGGTACTTTACTTGCTTGTCATGATTACACATAAGTAGATGGAGAAACTACCATAGTGATTGATTAATACTTTATGAATTTTGGCATCATTTTATGTTGAAGGCATCATAGCAGCGAATGAATGTACAAAGGAATATTATGCTTGTCATGTACAAAAGAAAATTATGCTTGTCCTGGTGGCAGGTAAATGATTAATGTTCATGCAGATAAGTGCGAGATGCAGGGAGGTCCAATGTACGATGATCCATTGTAGGTACATCCATGCCACCAAGATATGAATATGTGAAGATATGAAAACCAGAGGGTAAATGGTATCATATTTATAGAATGGATTAAAGCTAGATATTGTATATTTCTTTGTAAGATTATATAAACGATGGTTAAGGGATGGTCTTCCTTATAAGCCATTGAGTGATGGGCTGAACACCCTCACGAGCGTTTAATAATAAAAATTAAATGTTTGCTGGTTTTCACCCTACGGGGTTTCCAGGGTATATTGGTGTTCAATAATGTGGACGATTATTGTGTCCAGATGATGAGGTTGATTCTTTTCTTGTTATGAAGTTCATAATAGCAATTATGTGATGACTATATGAGTAATAAGATGAATGGATGGTTACATCATATATTATTATGTTAATATACTGTAATGGAGGTTGTTAAGGGAATTAGGAGTTTACTATTCTTATTTATAAAATACACTATGAACGGTTAAACATTCTATGTAATGATGAGTAACTTGAATAAAAAATTTAACTCCTTACATTTCCCTGTGAAGTTAATGGTGTATGTTACAAGTGGTATCAGAGCTAAAGGTTCAAAAACTGGCACCTTTGGGATTTCGTGAAAAGAAATTGAGAGATCGGTGATGAAACACACGTTTGTGAAGGAAGGCATCGCATCTCTAATCCAGGTTGAACAATGCATTCAAGAGATAAGTATTAATATATTTCTTGTCTTGAAAGTAATAGTTATTGCATTTATGGAAAATATACTGCTTTCAAAGTAAATAACTGTTGAGTTACCGTTTCGTTAAAAAGGATATGTATTTTCCATGTACGTAAAACTTCTATTGTTGTGTTGAAGTTTCCTTGAAAGGAGTTGGGAATTTGGTTTCTTGAAAAAGAAACATGTGTGTGCTTGAACTAGTATCCATTTGATTCTTCTTGAGAGAAATATTGAAATAATTCTTGCATGTGAATCTTGCAAAGAGACAAATATAAAGTAAAATGTGGTTTTACTTAATATGCAAGATTGTGATAGTTCTTGTGGAAAGTAAGAAAGAATTGCTAATATGATAATATTTTAGAAATATATACCATGGTAGAAGACCAAACTACTATGCTAGTTTTGCTAATAAGAACCCATGTGAGTCTTGCAAAGATTACTAGTACGTATCTTGAAAGGTGTGAGCAGTAGTAAAGCATAAATAAATAAACTTGCTTGCCTTTATATATATCTTGTTTAAGGAAAGATGGGAAGCTTGTTTTATTTTAAAAGGGATTCCGTACTGATGTGTTAAATGATAAGGAATCCAAATTCTTCTCTTGAAAATAAATATAGGCTAAGAGAATAACCTCTTGGATATACAAATTATTGGAAGCAAAGCATGAGCAACTTGCATGTAGAATCATAGAGGAACAAGGTTCTTTGCATGCAATAGTTGTATTAGATTTCATCGGAAAGAACATAAGTTTATATGTGCAAAAAGATAACATGCTTTGTTAACATACCTTAGAAAAGATTCTTTGGCAAAGAAGATGAATTACATGTACAAAAACTAAAGTAATGTTTTGGTTTCCTTAAAATATATACATGGTTAATGTGGGTATAATATTTCAAGAATAAGGTATGTATTCTTATGTTTTATTCCATTAGTTTTATGGAAAAGAAAACCATGTTTTGGATGCCTATTATGTATGTGTCCTTGAAGAGGAATCATGAATTTGCCTACTCGATTATGTTAAGTACTCTGATGGGAAATTAAGATTAGAATATTTATGCATTGTATGCATAGGAATAATAGCCAATGTGTTAGATTTATTATATTTGCATGCTCCAAAGGCAAAAGATGAAGTGGTGGTTCTTTTGTTAAAGTTTAAGTAAAGCGAATGCACATTGTGTCATTTTCCATTAAAGGAATTTCTGAACACATACGTGTGTGAAAAATGTCATAATAATGTGGGAGTAACATGAATTGATAATTAGTTACTCACACTAATGTAGAGATGTCAGAAGAAAGCATGTTGTGACATTGCATTCACATCTCATATATGCACATGAATAGGTTTTAAAAGATCACTCAAAGATTGATTATTTATTGATTCAGGCTTTATCTAATCATGCTATAAAATCTTGTCGATGTTGCTATAAAAAAACATTGTTGTGGAGGAGCAATGTGAATTCTTGATGAGGATGAGTATTGCAGTAGGGAGAGAATTCCTTCAAATGAAATAAAGATAAGTATTTTATGTTATTTTATTTTACAAAGTCTATGCATATGCATGTTGATTCCTTTAAAAATGAATTATTACATACATGGCATTGCATGAGCTTCCATTTAAGAGAGTTCTTAAACAATACATGCTATTATAATATACTTTTTCTGGATAAGAATATGCATATGAGGTTAACATGTGTATTATGCCTTATTTCTTTAGGAAGGAAAGTATAAAAAAAGGCATGAAAGGAAAATAGTCACTTTTCATTTGAGCTTGAAAAGAAGTAGTTATTTTTGCATGCAATAAAATTTCTAAGTTATCATGCACTACTTTAGAAAGATGAATGTGTATAGTGATGGTGTGTGAAACTAATGCATGAATGCAAAGGATGAGGAAAGTCCTTATATAAGATGATATAGTGTTAAAATTAAATTGAATAAAACCTCTTAATGGGTCAAGTTGTGAATGACTAGTTGACTAACTAGTTTTGCATGAGTCGTCATGGATGCATTAAAACTATTGACTAGTTATGAATGAATAACTAATGAAAGTTATATGCAGAAATCGATTTTAACTAAAGCTATTTGAAAGTTGTGAACAAATGGTTATGATAATTAATTCGGGTGTCAGTCTGTTGGAACAGAACATTAGGGGAATTGGAAATGTTTGCACTCATACCCTAACTGTTATTGACACATACGCATTAATGAATATTTATATATACTAGTATGCATGACAACATCTTATGCAAGAACTTAAAATGATTGCGTAAGATAATCTGTGCTTGAGAAATGCATATTTATGATTAGCATTGTTTCTTATAGTAAGCATGGGTAGCTTAATAGAAACAGAAAATCTGTGAAAAATAAAACATCGCAAACATTAAAGAATCATGTTTTAATGTACAACACATGTATCTTACTTCCAGGGGGGAAGTTGTGACAGCTTCATTAAAGCTAACTAGTATTAACTAGCTAAAGACAATTTGTTTAATTTTCTTTCATCTAGAAAGAAAAACTTAAATCTTCACTGTTGATAAAGCAAGTTATTTAATTAGCTGAAATTAATGATGAAAGAAAATCTTTTTAAGTTGATGGTAAAAATGTTCCAAGAATAGGAAGTGGTTGGGGACAGTTGGAAAGACAGTTACCTACTCCTCTGAGGATAAGCTGGATCCCCGGGGAGGAGTAGGCGTTCTGTGAAATTGGTAAAGGGGGAGTATTTTCTCGAGCTGGTTGGGACTAGTTGAAAATAGCTTCCAGCAACTCTTGTAAATCCAAAAACATTTGAGTGTGACTGCAATTGGAGAATTGGACCGGACTGTCCCGAATTTCTCTTCCAGGCTTTTCTGAGTGTGACTGGATTGGCCATCCCGATGTCACAATAGAAGAATCCACTGTTGACCCGTGACACTGTCCAGATTCTGGAGCTAGGGAGCAAGTGGAGGACATAATTGCCTCACTTGATGGTTGGGAGGACCACAACTTGAAAGACTAAATTTCCAGATAAATATAAAGACATTTTAGTGTGGAAAGATTGATTTTCTCGATGTGAAAAAATGACTTGATCCTATGGATTAGGAAGAGCATTTTGTTACCATTATGGTTCTCATAGTAAAACAAGTTAAGTAAAATTTGTGTTATATTAAAATGAATTACTGAATGTATAAGTTCATTTATAATATTACTAATTTGTTTGAATGTCTTAGCAGATGCTAGGAAATGACCATGGTGCATTGATTGACCATTGGTATGATGAAGAGAGCTAGCTGCTCTCTGCGTACTTTTTGAAGTACTTTGAGGATGTCTTTAGCAGGAGCTAAGATAGTGTGCACGTGATGCATTGATGAGAGGGTTGGTTCTCTCTGAGCACTTATGGAAGTAATTTGATTAAAACATCTCTTTATATTGCAATAATTTTTGGTAGTTGCAAGTATTTTCATTTTGGACACTATGTGACTAATGTGATTGAATTGTTAGTCATACATTACAGGCTCTTTCCAGGAAGTGTTGATGGGTGTTCAACCATTCTATGAGAGCTTGCTCATCATTTCTTTCAATAGTAATTGGTAAGCCGAATAAGGAATAAGCAGTTAGAAATAAAAATGAAATATTCTTTGCGCTATACATGCTTATGAGTATAGATAAAAACATTATTGTTTTAAATAATGACATTTAAGGAAACGAAAGTGTTTCATTGTGAAGGGAAAGGACTCCCTTTGGGTTGTTTATATTATTATATCATGAGTATAAGTTTAAAATTCAGTGAGAGAAGCACACCGAGGACGGTGTTCCCTTAAGGGGGGGAGTATGTAACACCCACGTAAACTATTGCAAATTACAATGTTTACCATGTTTTACAAAACCAGTTAAATCAAGAATTGGTTGAAAACCGAATTCTTGAATCGGTTGAGAAAAATAGTCGATTGATATTATGTTGGATTATTATCCAGTTAAAAAAGTAGCGATATGCAGAGGAGGAGGGCGAAGGTAACTCGTGTTGCGTTTTTTCTTTTCTTGATATTTTTCATGACCCTTGAGATGCAGGTGGAGGGCATTGCAGAAACGTGAACATGAATAGTGCGTAGCCAAAAGTACTCCAACAGCAAAAACTATTTGCAAATCTGAAGGAATTGAGGATGGCAGCTGCGACCACTGTGCGAGTCGCAATGGGAGAGAACTTATTGGTACGCATTCTTGAGGCCAGGTACTCTGTTAGCGTAGCATGGCAATCTGTTAGTTGGGATGGCTGTTTTTCTTATTATTTATACAATTGGAAATGCCCAAATGAGTAAGAAAACGTGCTCACACTTTATATAGCAGGTTATGTAAATGGTTGTAAATTAGTTAGTGTGTGAGAAATGCGCTCGAAACCCTTGAGACTCTGTCTTGGTGCCTGATATGTTTGCGCTGGATTTGGGTTTGAAGCTTGGGCACTCCTTTCACACTCCTCCTTGGTCGTATGCCAACCTTTGGTTGTGTTGTGTATGCAAGTGCATATAATTTTATATATTTTTTTTATCTTTGTTTTTGGTAAATTCATGCATAAATCACGGGCAACAGATCTATGAAATAATCTTGGGATTTTGGCTTGCTTTCTTCATGATATAACTTTTCTCTTTGTCAATTAAAAGGTATAAGAGAATATTATATATATATCATGATTTCCAAGATAAGTATTTTGGCTAATTTTCATTATATAATATTTTGTTGTGAAAAGAAAGGTATAAGTAAAGATTTTATATCATATAGTTTTTTGCAAAAATATTATATATATTATATATATATGATGCCAAAATAGGTAATTTGGCTTGCTTTCTTTATTAGATAGTCTTTATCTTTGTGAGTTAAAATATAAAGAAAAGATTATATATATATGACTGCTAAGATAATAATTTTTGGCTAAATTTATTTATCATATAATCTCTTTCTTTGTGAATTAAAATATATATATATATATATATATATATATATATATATATATATATATATATATATATATAGTTCACACAATAAGTTCAAATATATAATTTATTAGATTATAATTACTACTGTATCAGATACAAATAATTCAAGGAAATAAATTGTAGATATTAATTAAGACTTTGTATTACTTTATATTGAGATTAAGACTTTGGTAACTTTATATTGAGACGTTTGAAATGCATGCATATCTCAAAGATGCATGTGCCTATTAATATTATTATTTACTTTATTGCATAACTTGGATAAATATGCATGTTTTCATATTCTATGCATTTCATTTAATGCATTTAGATAGGAATTTTTAATTAAAAGATGATTAACTTACGTGATTTTGTGGTTATTTATTTCCTAAAAGAATCCTGGTTATCTTTCTTGAAAGAATATATAAATATTTAAAAGATAATGTTATTAGAGATAGAATGGTGAAAGGAAACATATTTAGTGAGTTTGTTTTGGAAAAGAATCACTTGTTGTCTTTTCTTGAGAAGATTTCTATTATGTTATTCTTTGCTATTATACCAATCTTTTACATAATAGTTAAAGAGTGGTAGTGTACTAAGAAGTTTTGAAAAAGAATCCATGTTGTAAATAGTAATTATTTAATGAATCCATGGATAGTTTACCATGGTAATGGTAAAGATTAATTAATAAATCCATGGATAGTTTCATAAAACCATGGGTAGTTTTTCCATGGTGTTGATGGAGATTAATTGTTTCATAAAACTATAGGTAGATTACCATGGTGTTTTCAAATATTAGCTATTTAATAAATCCATGAATAAATTACCATGATGTTGGTAAAGTGTTATTTAATAAACTCATGGTTAAAGGAACTAATCAGTTTTATTCCTTAGATGAATAAACTAAGTGATTACTTTTATATTGTCATGATTATGATTTCCTTTTGGGAGGAAGATCATGCATAATCATGCAACATATGTATTGGCTTTTATTGAAAAATAATATACATTTTTGGTATGTAGAAAGATAGCTTGTAGTATTAAACTACGTTGAGTATGATTTATGTGCTTCCTTGTGAAGGCACTCCTTTAGGGAGAGTATTTTGGAACCGGTATGCATTCACATGCATGGAAGAAACAATTGTTATGTTAACTTGCATACCATGCACTAAAATTAATAGCTTAAGGGTTAGCTATTTTGACTAAATTTATGTAAAACACATGCATAATTATCTTAATTGATGTATCAGTTTATTTTAAACAAAGGCTTGGGAGATGTGGCCATTGTTTTGCAGGAATGTGTGCTTATGCGACGTAAGCATTAGTTATTGTGATGACCTATAACCAGTACATATGAGGTATGCGTTATTAAAGAGAGAATGACAAGGTACTTTACTTGCTTGTCATGATTACACAAGAGTAGATGGAGAAACTACTATAGTGATTGATTTATACTTTATGAATCTTGACATCATTTTATGTTGAAGGCATCATAGCAGGGAATGATGGCGACATGTACAAATGAATATTATGCTTGTCATGTACAAACGAAAAATTATGCTTGTCCCGGTGGCAGGTAAATGACTAATGTTCATGCAGATGAGTGCGAGTTGCAGGAAGGTCCAATGTGTGATGGTCCATTGTAGGTACATCCATGCCACCAAGATGTGAAGATCTGAAGATATGAATACCAGAGGGTAAATGGTATCATATTGATTGAATGGCTTAAAGCTAGATATTTGTATATTTTCTTGTAAGATTTATAAATGATGGATAAGGGATGGTCTCCCTTATAAGCCATTGAGTGATGGGCTGAACACCCTCATGAGCGTTTAATAATAAAATTAAACGTTTGCTGGTTTTCACCCTACGGGGTTTCCAGGGTATATTGGTGTCCAATGATGTGATTGATTATTGTGTCTAGATGATGACGTTGATTTCTTTCTTGTTATGATGTTCATAATGGAAATTATGTGATGACTATATGAGTAATGAGATGAATGGATGGTTACATCATATAGTATTAAGTTAATATACTATAATGGAGGTTGTTGAGGGTTAAGGAGTTTACTATTCTTATTTATAAAATTACACTATGAACGGTTAAACATTCTATGTAATGATGAGTAACTTGAATAAAATTTTTAACTCCTTACATTTCCCTGTGAAGTTAATGGTGTATGTTACAGAAAATCTAATAATGGATACAATAGTGATTAGCTATAAAGAAGTAAAGTTCACTTTTCTTAGATGCTTTTAGGTCTTGAACAATTAACTTGATTCCTTAGGTTTGAGGAAGGCCAACTCTCCAAGCCCAATTCACTTACATTGTTGTTTGATTTGTTTTATGGACATTAATTAATTTTTTCAAAATATGAGTTATAGCCTCTCAATTTTTTAATATAATTTGTTTTATGAATATTAATTAATTTTTTCAAATTATTAATGAAATTTTTAAAAATAAGTTATAGTCTATTTTTTTTTTAATAATTCAAATAATTTATTAGGATATGCTACAATCATATTTGATAAAGTATTTAAAATTCTCTTTCATGTGAGTAATTCTTTTACAATGTTTGTTTTGCCAATTTTTTTTATATTTGCTTGTTCCGATAATATCTTTTGATGTATTTCCATTAGGTTTATTATGGTAATTGGAATGATATATATATATATATATATATATATATATATATATATATATATATATATATATATATATATATATATTAGAAATTATCTATTGTTTGCTTATTTGCATTTGCATAGGGAAAAATGTATAATAAAGTCTATCCAATTGCCAACTAAACATTTTATAGTAATTTACTAAATTTCTTTTTGAAATGAAAATTATTATTTATTTTATTATATTAATATAGAGGTATCAAAAAATCATAATTCTTCAAATTGATGTTTGATCCTACTCTTCAATTTTGATACTTATTTCTACTAAAACCCGTCCTACTTTATTGGAAGCCTACCTCACAATCATGTTAATTCTAATATAAATGTTACTCACTGATATTTTTTTTTTTTCTTATTAATGATCATGTAATGGAATACTAGTATGCACAATAGTGCAATCAATGAATATGAAAATCCATATACAATTAACAATTGTCAAAATCATCAACATGGTATAAAAATTGAAAAGAACAAATGCTAAAAAATGCACACCTTGGAAAGAATGTAAAATATATTACTACCTACACTTTCCATTGACACATGAGTATCCCCATGCCCAAAAGGGATGAGAGTAGTTTCTCTACTATGGTTCTAAAAAATAATATAACATCTTCACACAAGGTTTATTCTACAAGTTTAGCATCAAGCCCCACAAAGAGATTTTTTTAGGAGACTCAAGTGATTGGGATATTGGTACCACTTAGGGAACCAAGTTCTATGGAGTGTCAACTAAGAGGAAAGTGAACCAAATGACCTACACAATCATTCCCTATATTACTAACTACATATGAAGTACTACTACTCTATTGAGCTACATTAACAAACAAAATGTTGAATATGAACAATACATTAATATTTCTTATCTATTAAACATTGATAGATATCAAAAAAAGATTGAAATAACTATATGTATCTCATTTTTTTTAGCGAAGTCAATGCTTAATAGATATGATAAATATATGTGTCCCAATATCATAATTACAATTAAGCTAATTTTCATATTCCATATTATATTACTTATATGCAATTATAAATCTAATCAGCATCAAGAAGGATTAGAAAATAAGTGGAGATGCAAATTCTTATTCATAGAATACCTCAAATTTAAATCGATCTACATTGGTTTCACTAGAGATCAAGTATCAAATTTGAAAGGTAAAGTCAAACATCAATTTGAAGAATTATGATTTGTTTAATGCCTATATATAAATATAATAAAATAGATTATAATTTTCATTTGAAAAAAAAGTTTGGAAAATAGATTATGCAAGGAAACATCACTTGCCTTTAAAGATAAATAGATTATAATTTACCACCATAAAGGCAAGCGATGTTTCCTTTACCATTTCTCACCATTTCTCTTGTACAAGAAGCCAATTTTTAATTTTAATTTTCTTTCCTGTACAGGCAGGAAGAGCACAAAGGAAGTCAAAAATTTTGCAAGATAACTAATTTCTTTGCTTACTTTTTCATGGAAGGAATTCGGAGGGAAAACACAGATCCAGAAAACCAGGCATCTAGTACATCATATCTGATCATTGTGCAGATGATAATCATGGACATTCTCTGATCATTGGGCATATTAGTGTAATTGACATTCTCATGCGGGTGGATGCCATCTACAAGAATAATGATCCAACGGGATGGCTCTGAGAAGAAATGAAACTGGTTGGTCGAAGAACTGAGAGTTGATTGAACCCATGAGGCGAGAACCTGATGAGTTCAGGACCAATCATAGCCAGTTATTCGAGGGCATCACTTATCATTTATAGGCAACTATTCGCTAGGAGGGGTCGGCGCAAGAGGTTTCAACGAGGCAAAGGGAGGTTCAGAGCTGGCGAAATTTTCTCAGTCTCAGTCAACCATGCAAGAACATGAAGATTAGGGTGTGTAAAAGGTGGTGGAATTTGGAGGTTGTATGGTGTGCTGCTGTGATGATAATTAGTCCCTTCTTGTGGTCTGGTATCATGGTGATTTCTGTTTGTTGATAGTTATGGAAAATTGAGACTATAGTTTTTTAGTCTTTGTTCCCTACAGGGTTTTCTCTTCGGATTTTTCGGCTGTCTCTTTTATCACCGCTATTATTCTGGCTCTTTTCAAATTGGTGCTTTGGTGATCTGGTACCTGATGGAGACGAGTGATATGGACGGCCATGCTATCTTGCTGGGCATGGTTTCCGTTCCGTAGTGGTGTAGGATGGTCACTGCACGACTGTGTTTTTACTTTTGGTACTAGAGCGCTTAAGGACAGCGTGATGGGCCGTAGAGGATTTACTCCAAGTCATATTGGAGGTGTTTTTCATGGTTTCGTATAAGTTTGTTTTGGCAGGGGTATGCTGATGTGTTTATTTTTGTACTTCAAGGAACGTTGGATGATGGCTATCATTAAATGGAAGCCTTAAATAATTGAAAGTGAGATATTTCTTTGGCGTGTGGGTTTATCTCTTTGGACTGTTTTTTTTGCTTGGGATCTGTCCATATTCCTTTTTGTTTGTGAATTGGGCTATCGTGGAGTAATTTCAATTTTTCGGTGGTACTTCTACGAGTCAGTTTTAAGGATGGGTGGGTAAGAATATTTTTTTGTTCTTATTCTTTGTACCTTGATGGGACAATGAGTGGGGGTGATCATTAAATGGATGCCTTAATTGTTTGAAAGGGGGATTTCATCGGCGTGTGAGTCTTTCACTTTCGAATCATTTTCTTCTTGGGACCCCTCCACGTCTTTTTTTGTTTGTCTTTTTCTTCAGCTTGGCGTGGGGATGTGGTGACGGGGAAGCTTTGGTGGCAGTGTGACTGGGATATTCTAGATGGCAGAACTTTCAACCTTCATTGAAGATTGCGATACGACCCTGCTTCACGCATCTTTTATTCATGCCATACAGGTGGCGGAGGAAAATCATAATCCTGGCACAAGTGGTAAGGGTTGCGTTCATTCCCCCGATTGTCAAACAGGACGGGCCACGAAACAAGTTTCTGTTTATCATTCTTCACGGGCTTCTGATAAGGTTTTCAAGCCCAGGCAGAAACAAAGTCTCACAAAAGCTTTCAAATCTAATACAGAGTGTCGCCTATTGAGCTTTGGAACGAATGTTCTGTGGGAGAGTGTGGTGGATATTTTGAAGGGTGCTGTGGTAGGACGCTGGAAATTTGAAAAGCACTGTAAAATTAACATGTTAGAATGGTTGTTGCAGGCCTGGGAGAAGCTGTTGGGTTATGCTCCCAGGATTAGCAAGATGGAAGATGGATGGTTCTGCTTTCACCTGCAGAAGCATGAGGATGCGGGTGAATTAATGCGATGGACGTGGGTGCATGGGAAGTGTTTCCTCACATTACATCAATGGGATTCGAGCTTTCATCCCCGAACAAACGCTCTGGTCAACCATATGATATGGGCAAAATTATACAGGCTGCCCTTGCATTTTTAGAATTTTAAGGTTCTATCTGCCATTGGGGATTGCATTGGGAAATGCTGTTTCGTCGACCCACGCTGCAATGAGGCATACGACAAACGGACCGCGTGGTTTTTGGTGGAGTTACCATTTTTTGGGGGTTTACCGGAACATGTTGATATGCAGTGGAATGGTGGTATTTATCGGCAAGAAATTGACTTTTGGCAAGTCCCTTTCCGCTGCCATATCTGTCATGAAACCATGCACTTGATGCACCAGTGCGTTCGCGCAAAGGGGGTTTGTTTGTCTGACAGGAGTATGAAGTTGACGCAAAAGGCTACGGTGGAAAAACCATCTTACCGTCAACAGACTACTGCCGCCGAGGCATTTTCATCGGGTAAGCATCTTAATAGCTCGTTTGCTTATCATGGTGAAATGGGGGCTGGTCTATGTTCCTCTTGTCCTATATCGTTTGTGGCACCTCCACATTGTAAGTCTATTTCTCAAGTGGGGGAGGATGGGATTTCAGGTGGGGGGGGGTCTTATTGGGAGGGGACTACATCACTTCGTCGTCTCTATCTCTTATGGGGAAGGGGGGTGTTTCGTCTCTCTGTGGAAATGGAACGGGGAATGTTAAGATGGGATTTTCGAACTTTGTTTTGACAGGTTCTGGTCCTGAATTAAAAGGATCAATGATTTCCCCCGTGCATAGTGACCGTATTTTAATGACTATACCGTCTATCTCGGGGATGGGTGTTGTGTCGAGTTCTGTTTGCTCTGATTCACAGGGTGATAAGCTATACTCTCGGTCACTTGAGTGTAATCCTTGTTCTGAGAGCGACAAGCCCTGTTTTGTTTTACTAGACAACGTTTCTCCTGTTTTTTTTTATAAACATGGTGAGATGAACTCCCCTCATAACTCTGTGGGAAGTGATATTGAATGCCTGCTGTTAAAACCGGAGGCAGCTTTCGTACCAATTTATGTGGCTATAGGACCTTCTTCTCCCACCATATTGATCAACCCATCTTCACGGTCCAATGTTACTGTTAGGCATGGGAGTGAACGGAAGAAGAGGAAGAAAAAATTGGCTTTTGTATGGGGTCTGACTGACATTTCTACGGAGGGTTAGTTTCATGATATACCAGTCTCTTTAGCCATTGGACGGGTCCTTGGATCTTTGACCCATGCTTCCGAGGTTCCCCCATGAAGATTGTATCTCTTAATCTCAGGGGCTCAGGGGGACGAGGGAAATTTTTATCTTTGAGGAATTTTATTTTTGTGTCTAATCCTTCTTTAGTTCTTATTCAAGAAACTATGAAGACTGTTGAATGTTCTATTGATTTTTTTCAAAATATGTTACCAGAGTGGCATATCTCTGCTACAAGCGCAAATGGTCACTCTGGGGGCCTTGCTGCTATGTGGGACCCGCAGTGGTTCACTTTGAAAGCTTTTGGTTTTGATGTGGGTATCATGCTTACAGGTTTTAGTATGGGTTTCAGCCAGTGTCTTCATGTGCTCAATTTATATGCCCCATATACTGGTAAGCTTCATTTTTGGAAGAAGATGGAATGTTGTGGTTTCCTTACTTTGCAAAATTCTATTATCGCTGGGGATTTCAATGTGGCTTTGCATGCAGATGAGAGCTGGGGGGAGAAGGGAAGAGACGACCCTTCTACTGCTGATATAGTTGACATCTTGGAATAGGCTAAACTGATTGATGTTAAGATGACGAAGAATGCTCCTACTTGGTTCAATGGTCGCAAAGGTAAAGATTTTATAGGTAAGAGAATTGACTGTTTTGTGATTAGTTTTGATCTCAAGACTTTGATGGGGGAAGTTACTGCTATGATAGAAGATCTGATTATCTCCGACCATAGGCCAATTACTCTTGCATGGGTTTTTGAGAAAAATCCGAGAGGTTTACCTTTCAAATTCAATAGAATTTGGCTGGAAGACGAGGGTTTTAATAAGTTAATTAAAACTTTTCTTAAGCGTCATTAGAGAGATGAGGGAGTCACAGCAATGGATTATCTCTCCAAAACCATGAAGGACTTGAAAAAGGTGGTTTGACAGTGGGAGAAAGGTAAATTACAAGAAAATAATGACAGAATCAGATTTATTAAGATGGAAAGAGCTAAGATATTAAACGAAGTGGCTGAGGGCTGACAGATTGACAATTTCTGGGAAAAGTTAAAGGAGCTAGAGTATGAATTTAAAATTTATCCATATAGGAAAGAGATGAGGTGGCGGTTGAAAATTCGGGCAATATGGTTGAATGCAGGTAATAAAATACTAATTTTTTTCATAAATTTGCATCGGGGCGGTGGAGTGCTAATACAGTTTGGGAAATTGTTGATGGGGATGACACAGTTCACTCAAATGAAGATGTAAAGAGGGTGGCTGTATGATATTTTGGAAACTTTTATGAAAGAAGGGAAGAACAAGTTACTGATGCCCAGATGGAGATGCTTCAGTTATACCCTGTTATGTTTGAAAACGAGGCGTTGCGAAGTTTTAAAAAGGATGTTACCACGCAGGAGGTCACAACAGTGTTAAAATCTTTTAAATATGATAGACTTCCGGGTTCAGACGGTTGGCCACCGAAGTTCTATATTCATTTTCTAGAGGAATTTATTTTGGAGTTGACTGAAATGGTGGAGGAAGCTCGGATCAGGGGGAGGATACATGGTGCCATTAATTCCACTTTCATAGCTCTAATTCCTAAGAATAAGGTGTCGAATTTTTTTAATGATTATAGACCCATCTCTTTATGTAATATGCTTTACAAAGTCATTTCGAAGGTTATTGCTGAAAGACTGAAAGGTCTTCTTTCTAAGTTTATATCGCTGAAACAATATGGTTTTTTAAAGCAAAGGAGCATACATGATGCTGTTAGGGAAACACAAGAGATTATGCATACTATCCAGTCGAGAAGTTTGGAAGTTGGTGTTCTGAAAATTGATCTTAATAAGGCCTATGACCGTATGGATTGGGTTTTTATGAGACTTGTTTTATATAAAATTGGTTTAGAAAGGGAAGTGGTTGAGTGGGTGATGGGCTGTTTAACAAACATCTCTATGGCGGTGATCATTAATGGATCAGCATATGACTTTTTCCATCCGAGTATGGGGCTACGCCAGGGATGCACTCTTTCTCCTCTATTATTTATCTTAATGATGGATGCAATGAGCTTGAAATTGAAAACGACTATTGATGGAGGCTTATTTCTTGGGATTAACATTGGGTCAAATCTGAAGGCTTCTCATAGCCTCTTTGTGGATGACATACTTATTTTTGATATGTTACAGAGAAAATGTTGGTATATATTTAATGATATTTTCAGGTATTATGCGCGGCTACAGGTATGCTGATCAGCGAAGGTAAATCTTGCCTATATTACATGGGTAGTGAGGAAGCGGATCTCTGTTATATTATCTCCTTGTTCAAGTATGGAAGAGATCCTCTTTCGGGGGGTATGATCTATTTGGGTTTCAGAATGAAACCAAGTAATTTTACAATTGAGGATTGGAGATAGATTTTGGAGAAGTACATAAAAAAGTTAAACATGTGGGCTGCTAAATGGCATTCAAGAGGGGGCAGGTTGATTTTAACACAAGTTGTTTTCCAACAACTTTTGATTTATTGGGCACACTTATATATTATTCCTCCCTGGATCCTCAAGGATATTAAGAAGATTATGGCTCATTTTATTTGGGGAGGAGGAGGTGATAAGAGATGTATACATTTAGCAGGGTGGGACTCAATTGCAATACCAAAGGAAAAAGGGGGATGGGGTATCATGGATATGGAGATCTTTGGCAAATCTCTCCTTTAGAAATAATTGTGGAGATGTCTAAATTTCATAGGCAAATGGCAAGAGATTATCAGGGAAAAATATCTGGGCTAGGAGAAGATGGCGGATTTAGCGACCATGGGTTGGAGCATGCACAAAAAAAAATCTAACATATGGAAGGGCTTCGAAGATATTTGGCCTGTTTTTAAAGAAAATCTGAACTGGTTTTTCGGAGATGGGCAAAAGATTCTTATTGGAAGTATTTATATGCTGGGATATGATGCTAAGAAACCTATAAATGGGGACCTGGTACTGGCTCTAAATCAAGGCAACATCTTTTATATTAATCAGATTATTGATGGATGGGAAAATGTGATTCCGATTTGGAAAAATTTCAAGGATACAACGCTGAATTTAAGGGTGAAAGGGGCATGGATTAATCTAACGACCGCCTTTAGACATCTGGGACTGTGTAGAAATATGGAGGGCGATAGACTTATTTGGAGGGATAAAACTGCAGAGAATGGGCCGAAGGTAAAAGAAATTTATTTGGAACTCATTGACTCAAAACTTAACCATGAAGCTGATAGCTGGTTTAAGGTAATTTGGAAGGTAAATGTACAAATTAAAATGATTATTTTTATTTGGTTAGTTTGGAGAGATAAGAATCTGACATGGAGAAAATTACAAAGGAAAGGATGGGAGGGTCTGGGTTACTGTATTTTATGTGGCATATAAAATGAAGATAATCAACATCTCTTTTATCATTGTTGTTTTGCTAAGAAAATTCTAGATATGTTGTATTCAATTTGGGATTTTTCTGTACCAGTCCTTTCGAATACTATGGATTGTATTGGATGCTGGTTCAGAAGAGGCAAAAATTTTAGAGCTATTCCTATTCCGTTTCATTGGTTTATATGGTGCAACAGAAACATAAAGATTTTTGAGGGAAGACCTTGCTCTCTAGAAAGGACGGTTCAACAGATCTATATTTATTAGGAGAGACATAAGTCTTATCAGAAGTCTCCCTTGGATTTATCCAGGAGACTGAGACCACATGAATTTCATTTCCCAGTTGGATATTTTGATGGGGTTGCTCAGAACTCAATTTGCGGGTGCGGGGTATGGCTTATGCTGCCACCTTCATGTCATTATAAATTCCATTGGAATGGAGGGAATGGTTCCAATATGAGAGCGAAGTGCATAGCTTTATGGGGACTTTTATGGGTGGAAACTCATCTATATGTGGATAGATTATGGGTTTTTGGGGATTCTAAGATCCTTATTGATCATATGAACAAAAAATCCAATCTAAATCTTGGTTTGGTCACTCACTGGATCGAGCGCATCCATGTTTTGAAGAATAATTTCACTTTCATCTCTTTTTTCCATGTCTACAGGGAGAAAAATGAGGAAGCTGACCGTTTATCAAAAAGAGGATTGGAGGGCACCTTTGGTTATATGAATTATGAACTCATTCATGCTCATGGAATAGGTGCAGAGGGAATGATCAAATTAGCTTAATTACTGGTGTATTTCTAAATGTTTCCCTATTTTTGTTTAACTTAATGTCAGACTGAAAGGGCCGTAGTCAACCTGGCTACGTTTTCTTTCGATTTTTTTGCACCATCTCATTTTTATTAATGATCGTAAGGGGACCATAAGGGGACCATAGATTATCCAACGAGCAGGGTTTCTTCGAGTCTAGGGACAACCACAATTTACTTCTCTGTCTCCATCATCTCTCACGAGATATGAACGATCCCATGGAAGTATCAGACCAGGTTAACAATCACCAGATTTAAATTTCAAATCTATACTTTTAAGCAAGTAGTTGTATTCATGAGCTTATGGCTTTACATGTGCCAATCCATTTGCATGATTGGTCATGATGATTGCCTTCAAGGATACTCTATTGCATGTATGTTTTTGCAAGCTCGTGCTTCAACTGCTAATTATGATTGGCTGGTGATTGTGATGGCTATGTTGAATTTAATTATATTTCACCTCTCCATTGTCGTGATAATCCTTGGGCTCTCACAGTACAAACACTATGTTCTTGACCCAAATTGTCGCTACCTCGATTTAAATTATCGTGTGGCATTTGAGGTAGTTCTTCTTCTTAAACCCACCCATATTTATACATCAGCCCAATATAAAAGATTCAAACATAGCCCACTATAAATTCTCCAGTTAATTATATCCCTGTCTATCAAATTTTTATCTCATATATTGTTACAAACTCTTAGAGGGTTGCATGAGTTAAAAATAAGGTTTAATAATCTAGGAGAGGGAGGCCAATAGTTGTGTGGCCTCCTTACGTGGACCTTACTTGACACTTTGGCTAGTCAAATTCCATCAAAATCCATCATGTGTCTCCTTCACATCATGCAACCCATATTCGTCACATCGCGCCATTTAGGGTTTTTGTATGGGTGACTTCTCGAGGGTTTTTTCCTCCCCATTCATTATTTTTCAGGCCTAAAACATGTTCGTTCCATTCCATCAGTTTTTGTGCATGTGGTGTTCATTTTAGTGTATCTGGTGTTTGTTTCTTGTGTGTAATGGTGTTTTTTTCAACTATAGATGTTAACAAAGAAAAAAAATATAAGAACACGGTTAAGGAACACTTATTCCAAGGTGAATGTTGGGAAAAATATCCTAGTATCCATTAATGGATATGCGGTTATGGCTAAGGAAATGGAAAAGACAAATACATTAAAGAGGCAAACAATATTTTTGGCACATTTATTTATGAAAAAATGAAAATGGGAGAAAATGAAGGTAAAAGGTCACAGGTTGCATGTGAGGAGGAAAATGAAGGAAAATAATGGAAAATGAAGAAAATAGTGGCCTCATTAGTAGAAAGGAATATGAGGATCAATTGGGAAGTGTTTTCTCTAGCTTTTGTTAGCTCAGTTTTTGGAGCTATCTCTTTATTCTCTCTCTCTCTCTCTCACTCTTGGATACTTAGAGTTTTCTTTGAGTGATTCATCATTGTGCCAAGTAGGAGGAAGCAAGTAAAGGAAGGAAAAAAAAGGAAAGACAAGATCAAGAAAAGAAAAGAAAGATCTAGCATCTTCAACATGAATACGTGTAAGTATTATATTGCAGGTGTGATTTCCTAGCTGGTTTGGACATGCATGGTTTATGCAAGTTGGTATTTTGTTATTTGTTGTCGGTGGCATGGTTTTGTAGGGTTATGATATTGGTTTTCAACCTTGCCTTGCTCTTGCTATATGCCATGGTGTGTTGAGATTTTGATCATGGTTTTAAGCTATTGATTTTCTGGATGGATTCAAAATCCGGGGTGGAGGTGGTCTAAAGGTTCATTCCCAAGGGTCTAGGAATCCCTTGACCAGTTTTGGTGGGATACATGGTAAAGCCTGAGGGAGGTGTATCGGTTTAGGGCTTAGTGATCCAAGATTTGATTGTGGTAAAGCCTGAGAGACAGGGAGACAAAAAATTCCTCAAGTGTGGTGATGGAATCCTGATGGAATTTCCATGTTCTGCTCGGTTTAGTGATTAGAACACCAGTTTGGTGTGATCATAGTATTATGAGGGTGGAGGTGGTTTAACCTTTGGATTCCCTTGGTTGTGTTTTTTATGATTTTATCAATGAGATCCCGCATTCATGTTTGGAATATGACACGGGGGTGACTGGTTGAAGAGAGATTTGGCTCAACCATGTCTAGAATCGAGTGGAACATGGAAGTCGTGAACCTGGTCGGTATTTTTCTATTTTTAATGGAAGATGAGTTCTCTTTCTTTTGTACCTATTATTATGTGGATTTAATGGTTGTATTATCACTTTATTTGCATGTTTTTATACTAGTTATAAGCATGTTTAAATGACTGGTTAATTTCATGGTTATTTCCTGTATTTACTTTCTATTGTTAAAATGATGGATGCAAGACCTAATTGATGTTATATCTGGTGAAGGAAGAAGGTGGTGATCCTTCTTGTAATGTTTCATAATATTAATCATAGGGTTTTTAACTTGGATTTATAGTATTAATCCTAGGTTTTTTAACCCCTTGGATTTATAGTATTAATCCTAGGGTTTATAATATAAATCCTAGAGTTTAATATTATTCCCTTGGGTTTATTATCCCTCAGGTTTATAATATTAATCCCTAATATGTCCAATAATATATAAGGGTTTATAATCTTACAATTTACAATATTAATCTTAGGTTTGATATATTAATCTTAGGATTTATAATATTAATCCTAGGTTTTAATATTAATGCTTAGGTTTACAATCCCTTGGGTTTATAATATTAATCTTCGGTTCTATATTCCTACAGTTTAATATTAATATTAGATTTTATAATTTTAATCCTAGAGTTTAATATTAATCTTAGGGTTTATATTTTTAATCCTAGTGTTTAATAAATTTAATCCCTTGAGTTTATGATATTAATAATATCTTCGGTTTATAATATTAATCCCTTGAGTTTATTAATCACTTTGATTTATAATATTAACAATCCTTTGGGTTTATTAATCCCTTGAGTTTAGAATATTAATACCAAGGGTTTACAATATTAATCCCTTGGGTTTATAACATTACAAGCATCATCACAATGCAATAGGAAGTGTGACAATCATTGTAACAATGATACATTACATTGCAATTAATTCAATGTCCCATTTTGACATTGAATAAATTAGAGTTTCATATTCTAGTTTATAATATTGGGTTTAAGGTTCATAATCTTAAGATTTATAATGCTATGGTTTTTAATCCCTTGTGTTTATAATATTAATCGCCAATATGTACAATAATATATTAGGGTTTATAATCTTAGGGTTTACAATATTAATCAAAAGTTTGATATATTAATCTTTGGTTTTATAATATTAATTTTAGGGTTTATAATCCTTGGTTTTATATTGTTAATCATAGTGTTTAATATTAATCCCTTAGGTTTATAATCCCTAATTTCATCCAATATCAACATGATTAGAATGGTTAACCAATGACTACCAAGGTCAATGCCCTAATAATACATTACATTGCAATTTCCCTATGGTCAACCATGATCAACCATTATCAACCATGCTAAACCACAGTTAGACATGATTGAACATGGTCATCCATGTTCAGTCATGGTCAACCATTATCAGCCATTATTGAATGTGATCAATCATGGTTGAATATGGTCAACCATTATCGTAGTGTGACAAACATTGCCACAAAGATACATTACTTTACAATTTATTCAATGTAACATTGTAATATTGATTAAATTAGAGTTATATATTATGGTTTATAATATTGGGTTTATGGTTTAGGTTTTATTCTAGTTTATAATATTGGATTTATGGTTTATAATATTAAGTTTTATAATCATATGTTTGTAATATGAATCCTAGGGTTTATAATATTAATCCATTCAGTTTATAATCTTCATAATCCTTTGGGTTTATTAATCCCTTGGGTTGATTAATATTTTTAGTTTATAATATTAATAATCCCATGGGTTTATAATATTAATACCCTTCGGTTTATTGATTTCCTTGGTTTATGATATTAATCCAAATGTTTTATAATATTAATAATCCATTGTGTTTATTTTTTTGTCAATCAAACTTCCTTCGTTAATTCATTAGAATATTACATGTGATTTTCAATAGAATCCCTTCCCTCCTGACCTTACTCCGATCAATTTTTTTTTCTAGGAGATATGGACAAAAAACAGAAACAAAACACCAAAAACTACAACATTGTCATGTCCCAAAAGCAACTAAACAACAAAATACATTGAGAATACACACTTGACTAGTTTTCATTAAAAATTATTGGGTTGAGCTGGGATTTTCCATCTTGAAGAGGATCACGAGGGCCTAGCCCCTCATGGGAATGAAATAAAAATGTTCAATCAACCCTTCTAGATGATAAAATATCTCTGTGATGCATCATTGGCCTCTACAATGAAGATAATAAATGAAAAACAACATAATAATAGCAATAGACAAGATACATGCCAAAAAATGCTTTTAGACTAATTGTGTATTCAAAATAAATAATTATACATCATTCATGCACACATGAGGCCTCGTATTATAGAATTGAGGTTCTCATAACAAATTGGCTAATTGGTTGAACCTTATCCATAACTTTCTCCAAAATATCTCCATGAATATCTCCACAAATATCTTAGCTAATTTCATGTCATCTCCATTCATAAATTCTCTCATTCTCCTCATTCTTAGGTCATACATAGACTTCTAGTGTCTACTTTCATGATTAATAATTTCAAAATTTCATTATTTTTTGAATACTTGGACTTATTGATTGTTATGTGAGTATGAGGCTAACATCTCCCCCCCTTTCAATCATAAGTCCAAAGTAAGAACCCGGTACCATATCCAAGTCTTCATGTTGAAACTCCTATGTGTTGAGCTACTCAAGAGCTACTGTGTTGAGCTATTGAAAACTCCTATGTTGAGTTACTGAAGAATTTCCTAAAAAAACCACTAAAGATGGATGTTGAAAGCTGAAAGTTCACATGGCCATCTAGAAAATATGATGATACCCACTGGTATATTTAATGACACCCAGTGGCATATTTGATGATTCCCACTCGAATATTTGTTAATTCCCACTGGTATATTTGTTTATGTTCATTGGAAATTTTTTTGAGTTCGTAGAAAATTTTAGTTTTATAACCATCTCCAATTCCATCATAATTTCCCCTCTTTGTCAGTTGAAAGGAGAGTCAACAAGCAGTTTTTTTTGACCACTCATTATCTACATTTTATTTTTGAACTCCCCCCCTTAAGGTGTAGGAGAGTTTCTCTTGTTCAAATATTCAAGAAAATTTATCTTTACCTTTGTCTTGAGTAGATTGTAGGACTTATGAAACTTCTTTACTTCTATATTCTATCTCCAAGGGTTTATCCATCCATAATTAATTGTCATTTTAGTCTTCTTTTGAATTTGATAATTTTGTGATAGATGATTTGTCTTCCCACAAAGAAGACAGGGACGAAGGTCAAAACATTTATTCTCCATATGATCATTTCTTGTAAAATAGTTACACTTAACAATATTCTGGCTATTTTCTAGAAAACCTGCACTTACAAATTGAACTAGTTTTGAGAAATTTGGAACATAATTTATTTATTTATTTTTTGTTTTTTTTTTTATCCCAAGCGATGTTGATCTATTTTGAACTAAATTTATTCCCAAGGTTTGATCACCATCTTGGAAATACCATTTTCTTGTTGTTTTTCTTCAGTATTGCTACTGTTGTTGATATTTTGTGCTTGGTTCATTAAGTCATTTGAATAAAACTGAGCGTCAATCATCTCTATTAACAATTCATCTCGATCGCAAAAAAACTAGTTGCATCATTTTTATTTAGTAGTGCAACTTGCTGGATGAGATCATTTGTGTCACAAATTTAATTAACCTAGTGGATTAGATCATTTGTGTCACAACTTTCATTAACACACTAAATGAGGTCATTTGTTTCACAAATTGCATATTTTGTTTGAATGAGGTCTTCTGTGTCACATACATGATAGTACATCTATATTTTTTGTACATCTTGCATTAAGAAGATCTTGTTTTTTCCTCAATTTTATCTAGAGTGCATTAATGAGTTGTTATTTCATATCTAGTTCATTTTGAAGATCTTTTGTTGCTTCTAATGTGCTAGTCATTTGATTTATTATCTTTTTATTTTTCTTTATCTTCCACTCAATTACTTCGATTTTGTTGTGCAATTCATTATTGCACTCTTGCAATTCTTTAATTTCCTGAGATGCATTTTGCAGACGCTTTACTCCTTTACCCATTTTGGTCTTTAACACACTCACTTTTACTCTCTCGCTTGATTTTTATGTCACCTTAGGGTGTCGGGTACCACCAAAAATGCACCCCAAAGTTTGATTATAATCTTAAATTTAATGATTCAGCTCCCCCCCTCTCAAAGTAAAACATTACTTTGGATTACAACGACCTTCCCTTAAAAGAAAAATCACTTATCACTCCATATTACAAATCACTCCAAAATTGAAAAAAATTACACCTTATCAATCCAAATTTAAAAAGAAATTATACCTTATTACCTGAAAATAAATATCTTCTTCTCATACAAAATTAAAGTTTTTTTAACATATCTATCTCTCCAAAAATTTACTTTTTTTGTAAATTATGATCACCCATTTAGATATTTATTACAAAATAACCCCCTCTAAAATAATACTAAAAAAAAATCCTCTTATCACTCCAATTGCTTCAAATCTCCTAAAATACTACTCAAAGTACCTTTTTTAATATGTTCCTCCAATATTCCTTTTATAATCTTTAACTTTAAAAGTACTTTATAAAAAATTGTGCCACTTTGTTTTATCTATATCAAATTTTATAGTAAATAATTTCTTATGTAAGAAATATACTCCATTAAAAATGGATAAAATATGTTTGATTTTGGAGTTTTGATCTTCATGATGGAAGAGAGATCTTGGACGGTTGAAGGAGGGCGTCCACTTGAATGTATGCATTAAAATTTGAATCAACAAAGAAATTCTTCAATGCACAAAAAAAAAAAAAAAAAAAAAAAAAAACATTTCCAACATTATTTGCAGGTTCCATGCGACAATTGAAAAATTCCAATGGTACGACGCTCCAGTGGCTTAATCTGCTTTGTCTCGATAACACTGCAGAACTTGGAAATTTTCTATGAAATTCAATATTATATCTTGCCATCATTACCTAATAAGACCACAAAAATCAAATTTTGGTGAGCTCCAAGGTTAAATAGTCATTCATTCTGAAGATTCAAATTTATGTTAGCACCGATCTGAGAGTGACTAAATGGTGGACCTTGATTCAATGGATATGTGGGATCTTCTATAGCCTTTGCTCATTGATGGATTTATTCTACTCCATGTAGGTCAGTAAAACATGCTCTGGACTTTGGCACTTTTTCACAGGTGTTGTACATTGGCTCCTCCACTAGTGCAAGATGGTCTCTCACACTTTCTTTCCAGCCTAGGGCTTCATAGATCCACAGATCTACACATGTCTCAATCCAATTTCATGCAGGTATGAAACTGCGCGAAGTTTCATGCTCAAACACAAACATTTTCATAACATTGCTCCTTAGAGTAAGTGGAACGATCTTCTCAAACGAAAACTCCTTTTGCATGCCTTTCATGGCTCCAGACTCAATTAAAATTACTCATTCATTGCACAACTCAGTCCATCTAGACAAAACTTCAACATTTCTCTCATGCCACCACTTTTCATTGTGCATGTAGCTTGACTCCAGGAAGATGTAGAACCCCTTTTGGATGTCCTTATTGATCTATTGTCTCAAATTCCAGGACAAGTTATAACCTCTTGTGTGGAGCTATAAATTATATACCCATTTAAAAATGTGTAGAGGTCATGAGGTTGATTGGATTGACATAAAGGATGATGGTTCTTTATCCATCAAGATTTTTGAAAGAAAACACATACTGAGCAATATATTCACGCTAGTTTGCGCCATTTCCCAACTCAAAAATTAGACGTCCTAAACACCTTAGCCACTAGGGAGTTGAGAATGTATGATGAGTCCACCTTGAGGGGGAAAGTTCCCATCTGTTGAATGTCTTTTGTAAAAATGGTTATAATAGGTCGTAAGTCCTTAAAGCTTGTTAGAAATTTAAATATTATAGAGCAATGCAACACATAAAATATGCGAAAAATACAAGCACACAAAACAGATAAAAAACCAGAGAGACACAGATATACGTGGTTCACCCAGTTTGGGCTACGTCCACCCCGAACAACCAGTCCTTCCTTTCTATTATCCAGTAAAAATGAAGAGAAAAAACCTACAACAGATCTGCTGTAATATCCTCTATTCTCTCTCACAGTCTCCCTATCTGTTTCTCGCTCAGAGAATACACAGACCATACGCAGTCACAATACAATACCCTCATAAAAGCGAGGGGTTGCCTTCTAGGGAAAAAAACCCTAAACTAAACATAAATTCTACCGTCAGATCATCCACCTAATGAACGGCCTAGATTGACTAGAAATTTCTATACTTTTACAAGGCAATTTTACATCTATTTTTGGCTTCGGGAGCGCTGCCCCCAAAACCCCCGCCGGGGGACCGCTGGCCCCCGAACCCCCCAGCCGGGGGGGTCGCCCCCCCCGGACCTCGCGTGCAAGGGTGTACAATGTTCCTGGGGTATACATCCAGCTAAGACAAGGATCTCTGAATCAGGAATAAAATCAAGCTCCACACCCAACAATCTCCCACTTGGAGACTGATTGTAGCAACTCCATCGCTACTTCATTTGCTGGACAATGACTCCTCTTTGGACTTGGTTGTTCCTCATATTCATCATCATCCTTGAATACCAATTGAAACTGAACACATTTTCAGTTTCTCCCTGGTTACAACTTTTGTTAGCATATATGCAGGATTCTGGCTAGTGTGTATCTTTTCCAGCTTCAACTCTCCATCTTCCAATACTGACTGTATGAAATGGTACTTGAGATGTATGTGTTTAGTCTTGGAATGAAATGCTAAGTTCTTTGCAAGATGAATGGCACTTTGGATATCACTGTATAACGTGCCCATATCATGCTTCTTACCCAATTCACCCATAAGCCTTTGTAACCAAATCATTTCTTTACTAGCCTCTGTAGCAGCAACATACTCTACTTCTGTTGTTGAAAGTGCAACAACACTTTGGATTTTTGAAACCCAACTGACAGTTGTTCCACCTACGGTAAATACATATCCTGTAGTGCTCCTCCTGTTATCTCTGTCACCTGCCATATCTGCATCAACATATCCCTGTAGAGCAATGTTTGAACCACCAAAGCATAATGCTTGATTTGTGGTACCTCTCAAATATCTGAGAATCCATTTTACTGCCATCCAATGTTCTTTTTCTGGATTATTCATGTACCTGCTTACAACTCCCACTGCATGTGCAATATCAGGCCTTGTGCAGACCATTGCATACATTAAGCTTCCAACTGTTGATGCATATGGAACTTTAGACATATAATCCATGTATTCTTGGGTCTTTGGGCACATCTCCTTACTAAGTTTGAAATGGCTAGCAAAAGGTGTACTAACTGGTTTTGCATTTTGCATATTAAATCTTTTCAACACATTTTCTATGTACTCATTCTGAGACAGTGTTAATTTGCGATTTTCCCTGTCTCTAGTTATCCTCATACCAAGGATTTGTTTTGCAGCTCCCAAATCCTTCATTGCAAATGAATTTGCCAATTTTCTTTTGAGCACATTTATTTCCTGCATGTTAGACCCTGCAACAAGCATGTCATCTACATACAATAGCAATATAATATAGCTGCCATCATTTTTCCTTTTTAGATAAACACAATGATCAGAGTGACATCTAGTATAACCTTGTTCAGACATGAACTTGTCAAATTTTAGATACCACTACCTTGGAGCTTGTTTTAAACCATACAAGCTCTTCTTTAACCTGCACACCAATTTTTCTTTCCCTTTTACCTCATATCCTTCTGGTTGCTGCATGTATATCTCTTCCTCCAAATCTCCATGGAGAAATGTTGTCTTTACATCTAACTGTTCAAGATGTAAATCTTCCGCTACTACAAGACTTAAGATAGTTCTGATTGAAGTCATCTTAACAATAGGAGAAAATATTTCATCAAAATCAATACCTTTCTTCTGTGCAAACCCCTTCACCACAAGTCTAGCTTTGTACCTTTGTTTTCCTCCATCTTCTTCCTTCAGCCTGTAAACCCATTTATTCTGCAATGTAGTTTTACCTGTAGGCAACCTAACTAAGTCCCAAGTCTAGTTATGCATTAAAGAGTCCATCTCTTCTTCCATGGCTAGCTCCCACTTCTTCCTGCTTTCAACCTGCATTTCTTCTTCATAACATTCAGGTTCACCAGAATCAGTCAACAATAAATAATATAATGAAGGAGAGTATCGTTCAGGGGGTCTACTTATCCTAGTAGATCTTCTAACACCACTTTCAGGTGTTTGAGGTGCCTGTTGCTGTTGTGGTGGTTGTTGCTGCTGTGGTTGTTGATTATTATTATTTTCAGGCACCTTTACTTTTTTAGATATCTCATCAAGAACCGCGTATTCCTTGCTTTCTTTTTCCTATTTCTTTTCCTGCAACTGATTCTTATACAAGACCTTTTCATTGAATATTACATCTCTGCTCCTAATGATTTTGTGATTTTCATAATCATATAAGAGATATCAAAAATCATTAACACCATATCCAATAAAGGTACATTTCTTTGATTTTGCCTCAAGCTTTGTTATATTTTCTTTATTAATATGGACAAAGGCCTCACAACCAAAAGGCTTTAAAAAAGAGTAGTTTACCTTTTTACCTGTCCATGCTTCCTCTGGAATACCACCATCCAAGGAACTTGAAGGCCCTCTGTTTATTAGATAAACAGCAGTATCTACAGCATCTGCCCAAAATTGTAAAGGCAATCCCACATGCAATCTCATGCACCTTGCACGCTCCATGATTGTTCTGTTCATCCTTTCTGACACACCATTTTCTTGTGGTGTTCTTGGAACTGTCTTCTCTATACGAATTCCATGCTCTGAACAGTACCTATCAAACTCTTTGCTGCAATATTCACCTCCATTGTCTGATCTGAGACACTTCAACTTCTTCCCTGTCTCAATCTCAACCAAAGCTTTCCATTTCTTGAAAGTATCAAATACATCATATTTATTTTGAATACAATAAATCCAAGTTTTTCTAGTTGCATCATCAATAAACGTAACATAATAGCGAGAGCCACTGAGAGATGATACCTGAGCAGGTCCCCATACATCTGTATGCGCAAGCTCCAATTTTTCACTCTTCTTTTCTTTCCCAACTCTGAGAAATCTGATTCTCTTTTGTTTTCCATAAATGCAATTCTCATAGAAATCCAAATCAACATTCTTCAAACCTGGCAAAAAATTTCTTGAGTGAAGAATCTTCATCCCCTTCTCACTCATATGTCCGAGCCTATGATGCCATAGTGCTGCATCTGCTCCTTTGGAAGTTAAAGCATTAACAGAGTTAGAAATACCATTGCATAAATACAATGTACCAACCTTTTCTCCTTTTTCTATTACCAGGGCTCCTTTGGTGACCTTCCAAGCTTTATCTGTGAAGGTTGTCACACAACCTTCACCGCCTAACTGCCCTGTTGAAATCATATTTTTCTTTAGATCTAGAACATGCCTTACCTCCTTTAGTAGCCATTGGTTTCCATTCTGCTGTTTTACAAGAACCTTACCCATTCCAGCAATTTTACAGGGTTTATCATCACCCAAACGAACTTGTCCAAAATCTCCTTGAACATAGTCATGAAAATATTTCTTATCAGGTGTGGTATGGAATGAAGCCCCTTAATCTACAACCCAAGAATCAGTAACATTTTCGAAAGAAAGAATCAAAGCATCTTGTAACACATCACCTGTAACATTTGCTTCATGATTATTTTCTTGTTGTACATCTCCTTCTTTTCCCTTCCGAGATCTACAGTCTTTCTTTAGGTGTCCTTTCTTTCCGCATTTCCAGCACACTATCCTCGATCTAGACTTGGGTCTCCCTTTCCTTGATTTACTGTGATATCCCGAGCTCTTTCCTCTTTCCATTCCTCTTCCCCTAGACTCTACACTCAAAGCATTACCCGATGTCTCACCGGAGCTTTTCCGTCGCATTTCCTCGCTAAGGATAGCACCGACAACATCATCAAACTTTAAAGTACTAGATCCAGAGATAGAGTTACTGATGGCCATTACTAAACCATTCCAACTCTCTGGCAATGAGCACAAGAATAACAGAGCTCTAACTTCATCATCAAAGTTTACCCCTACAGAACTTAACTGACTGGTAACTGTATTAAAATCATTTAAATGGTTTGCAACAGATCCACCTTCCGACATCTTCATATTAAATAGTCATTTCATAAGAAATAGTACCTTGTTTGAGTTCGAGGGTTTTTCATATAGTTTCTCCAACGTCTGCATCAAACCCTCTGTTGTTGTTTCCTTCGAAATATTGAAGGAGACTGATGCCGCAAGGCACAACCGTACTATTCCGAGTGCCTTTCTATCGAGAATGTTCCATTCCGCGTCTGTCATGGCCGTCGGCTTCTTTGCTTTTCCGCTCAATGGTAGGTACAGATATTTCTGATACATATAATCTTCCATCTGCATCTTCCACAACGGGAAGTTTTGGCCGTTAAATTTCTCGACCCTAAACTTAGCATCTTCCACCATTGCTCCCACTCGAACCAGGAACCCTTCTTTCCTGTGAGTTTATCAGCCAAATATACCTTCGGATCTGATACCAGTTGTTACATATTTAAATATTACAGAGCAATGCAACACATAAAATATGCTGAAAATACAAGCACACAGAACACATAAAAAACCAGAGAGACACAGATATACGTGGTCACCCAGTTTGGGCTACGTCCACCCCGAAAAGCAAGTCCTTCCTTTCTATTATCCAGAAAAAATGAAGAGACAAAACCTACAACAGATCCACTGTAATATCCTCTGTTCTCTCTCACAGTCTCCCTATCTATTTCCCGCTCAGAGAATACACATACCATACGCAGCCACAATACAATTCCCTCATAAAAGCGAGGGGTTTCCTTCTAGGGAAAAAAACCCTAAAGTAAACATAACTTCTACCGTCAGATCATCCGCCTAATGAACGGCCCAGATTGACTAGAAATTACTATACTTTTACAAGGAAATTTTACATCTATTTTTGGCTTTGGGGGCTCTACCCCCGAAACCCCCGCCAGGGGACCGCTGGCCCCCAGACCCCCCAGCCGGGGGGGTCGGCTCCCCCGGACCCCACGTGCAAGGGTGTACAATGTTCCTGGGGTATACATCCAGCTAAAACAAGGATCTCTGAATCAGGAAGAAAATCAGGCTCCACACCCAACAAAGCTTTCCTTAAAGTAGAAAAGGGTCCTTTAATTAGAAATAAAAAAGAGCCTAGTGAATAGTCCTGCAGTGTGCACCTTCTGTTCATTCAGGGAACCACTGATAAAATTGCTAGGATTCTTAAGAAGCATAAGGTGTCTTCGTCTTTCAAGCCCCTTAACACGATTCACATCTCTCTCAAATTAGTTAAAAATATGATTGACCCTAGGGATGGGAAAGGTGTCTACATCATTCCTTGTTCTTGTGGGACTCCTTACATTGGTGAAACTGGTCCGTCTATAAATCAAAGGATATGTGACATGCTGCTGACATTAAAAAATGGAATATCTCGCTCGGCTGCCCTAGCTGAGCATGCAAAAAATACTAACCATCATATTTTCATCGAAGATGCTAAGGTCATTGCTAGGATCGACCATTTCGATCATCGTAAGTTAAGAAAGGCCTTAGAAATTGAAAAAATACCCGTTAATCTCAATAGAGATGATGGTTGGAACAAAAAGAAGTGTTGGATATTTGCCTTATATTCATGATTGTCTTTTGTTTCTGCCTTGCTTCTTGTTCCTTTTTTTTTTGGTCGTTGGTTATCGTTTTTTTCCTTGGACCTCGCGCATTAAAAATAAATAAATAAATAAAATTAATATTTAAATAATTAAATCAAATTATTTAAATAATATATATATATATATATATATATATATATATATATATATATTTATGTAAAGTCAAACTAGTCGTTATCTTAACGGCTAGTTTAGTCATCTCTACATCTATTTAAACTTAATGTCATGATCTGATGTCTCACCTAGTCCTAATGATGAATCACACTGGTTGGTTCGAAATACGTCGAAAATGTTCCATTGCATGTGATTATTACCAAAAGAGATTTTATAAATTAATAAAAAAATCCGCTAAATACATTCAGAAATCGATATATTGCACATGTTTCTTTGCAGTTGGGTTGTTTCAATTGAACTATGAAGATACGAAACCTCTCTAGTATGTTTTAAAAACATATCAATGAATTGGACTTCAATAAACCTTGGAACATATCACTCTCCAATGCTTCACATGGGATAGGTGCAAATAAAACACAAAATGGACGTTTACTTCAACTTGGAAACCACTTGACACAATTCTCATGCCGTTCCAACCTATAGGTTTCGCACTTGGCTCTCATGGCCCTCATGAAAATAGTTTTGCGGCTATAGTATATGCCCATAGCCAACTCCAATTATTCAATGATGTGTCCCACACAACTACTCACAACACATAATTCTCATACAATTTTTCACCTAATCTCTCATACCAATTGAAGATAATAAATGAAAAACAAAATAATAATTTCAAGGGATAATATACATGGCATAAAGTCTTTTAGCGTAATTTTGTATTCACAATAAATAATGATACATAATTCACACACACATGAGGCCTCATATTATAGAATTCATGCTCTCATAAAAAAATGAGTAATTGGTTGAACCTTCTCCATAGATTTATCCACAATATCTCCGTCAATATATCCACAAATATGTTAGATGATTTTGCATGACCTCCATCCCGAACTTCTCTCATTCTCCTCCTTCTTTGGTCTTACATAGACTTCTAGAGTAAGTCTACTTTCATGATTAATAATTTCATTATTTCATTATTTTGGGAATACTTGGACTTATTGATTGTTTATGTAAGTATGATGCTAACATGCAAAACAAGTCGAGTTTGTCCAACATAACCCCTGGTTGTGTTGAAGATCATTCATGAAGGCTATAAATTCATTCCTCTCATCATGTCGTTATTGTTGCATCTCAGCAAATCTCACTTCTATGCCATGAATTTGTATGGAAATGGACTCCAACAAAGGTGGATCTTACACAGGTTCAAGAGCAGGGGAATTTTCTTAGGTCAGCTCTCCATCCTAGATCACCTTCAAACCCCCTTTCTCACCCACACCCTTTCTTCTTTCTCGACTTGACAGTTCTCCCTGAGTAGCCCCTCCATGTCTAGCTTGTGCTTGTTTTCAGAGGATGACTCTAGTAGTGACCCTATCGCATAATTCTTACCACCTCTGCACCAAATGTTCACAACTCCCAAGAACCAGAACCCTGCCTAGAGAATGAGGGGAGTCCCTTCGAATAATTGATGAAGACCAGAATGGTTCAAGGTAAGGCTCTACCTGATGCCACCATCACTCCAATAGTTCTAGAGCCAACACCACAGAAGGATTGGAAACTAGACACATGTAGCCCCTAGGCGAGCCCCATAATAACTTCTCCAACTTAATCCATTCAATTAACTCCAAAACTATACAAATGATGTAAAATGTAAACACCCTCCCATAATTCCCTACACTTCTCAGAGAAAAAATCCACACATACAAGACAAAAAGTAGGAAAAAATAAGTGACCAAACACTTATCTCTATCAATAGAACATGAGGACATGAAATTAGCAACATTGCCACTTACTCAAATCACAACAACAACCGAGCCAATCTAGAACACTGCCAGCATCGCACCTTGCTGCGACCCTCGACTCCATGCTACATCTGACTACCCTCTCTCACTAAGGTCCCAAACCCAAGCACTCATTCACCTTCCTAGATCCCACTCGCCTTCCCTCCCCTTTGCATAAACCATAATGCAAACAATGCACTAGAGATAGGGCATGCAAACGTGATTCTCCTATGCATATTCGATGTCTGCCTTGCCACCTTCAACTCCCATTACCTGTGAGGACGAGTATAAAAAACCTTTCTCAGTGTTCAATTTATCTCTCCTCAGTGTCTCGAAAGGTCTCAACACTTGGCTTCATGCACTCCACTTGTCCTCAACACTCATCATTCCATGTGAGAGTACTTCTTGGAAAGCATACTTCCCTACCTCCTAAATTTAATACCCCCTATTCATACACCCTAATCAGGGTATAATACCTTGAATTTATTAATACCAATGGTTAAGAATATATATATATTTTTTTATAGAAACAGATAGTGTGATATATTAATTTCTGGCCTAAATGCCTCAAATCTGCTTACATGATACCAGGCAATGCCCAGATTTCTCCCTGACCAGGACCAAAGTGGATTTTTCCTTGCTACGCCAGAGATTTTTACAAACTATTATACGAGCAATCGCCTCTATCTTCCCCAGTTTGAAAATGCATATAAACTGCTCCAATAAAAGACAGTAATACATAATAACATACAGTTAAGGGATGGGGTCCCAACCTTCTTCTCCATCTCTGAATAGGACTCCGAGGGGGAGGAGAACAACTTTATTAGCTTCAGTGTTAGCATCTTTGTTGTTATCTCTCTTGAAATGATATAATTTCAAGCTCTGAAAGGATTTCGACAGGATTCTTATCATGTTCATCAATCTAGACAGTCTTAAGTCTGAAGGAGAAGAATTGTCTACAATGGGTTTTATGATAGATTGAGAGTCGCCCATCACTATTGCTTCATTGATACCGAGGAATTTAAGTTGTTTGAGACCTTGAAATAGGGCCAGGGCTTCAGCTTGAATGTTGGTGTTGAAGCCCACTCCCCAGGCATATCTAAGTTCAATTCTGCCATCAACATTTTTAACAATTCCTCCTGCACCTGAACTGCCCAGATTACCTTTTGCTACCCTGTCAAAGGAAAGGATGTTATGCGCTTGATTTGTGCAAAAATCCATGAATTCTGATGCATTCAGTTGAATTTTCCAGTCTTTTAGTGGAGCAGGAGGCCTGGCAATATCAGTGAAATGGAGATCTAGGATAACGCTCCAAGCAGCATCTTGTTCTCTCAGGTCTGCCCCGTCAAGCTGTTCTCCAACACAATCTTTTAACTGGATTTTTACTTTAACCCAGATTATCTGATGATCGCTCTTCTTATCTCTAAAAATCCTTTGATTTCTTTCCAGCCATGTTTTCCAACAAATTAATTTAGGAAGCACGCGCTAGGCAGTTTTAATATGAGCGTTCTGAGGAGGGCCTCCAGGATACGAGAGCATCCAATTAGAAAACAGATCTGATATGCAATTAGGGAGGTCGAAATCAGTACTCCAAGGGCCTAAGGCCTCTTTCCAAATATCTGTAACAAAATTACAATTGAGCATCAGGTGTGCAGCTGTTTCTGCGTTTTCTCCACACAGCGAGCAGCGAGAGGGGCCAAGATAGCCTCTTTTCTGTAGTCTGTCATCACCAATGGTTAAGAATATTAATCCCAAGGGATTATAATATTAATAATCTGTTAAGTTTATTAATCCCATGGGTTTATCATATTAATACCTTACGTTTTTAATATTAATAATCCCTCGGGTTTATTAATCTGTTGGGTTTATAATATTAATCCCAAGGGTTTATAATATTAATCCCTTGAATTTATAATGTTAATCACTTGTATTTAGAATATTAATTATCCCTTGGGTTTATAATGTCAATACATTGGTTTTATAATGTTAATATATATATATATATATATATATATATATATATATATATATATATATATAATACTATTTTCTATTTAATATTAATACTATAAAATACTATTTACAAGTAATACTATATTATATTTTAGTTTAATATATAGTCCATGTAGAGTTAATATTATCATTATATTCCAACTATATATTGATAATTAGAGTAATAAATATATAATAATTATTGACATATAAATAAATATTATCAATAATAACGAAATGTTGTTATTATGTTATATGTTAATTATATTATAACGTGAAACATAAATATTAATATAATATAATAGAAATATAATAATCATAAATATAAAGATATAGAATAATATCGCAATGATTATTTATATAGTTATTAATCATAAAAATAGTTAGCATTTAACAATATACACCTAATCAGGGGACGAGTTTGAAGGATCTAGGTCAAAGCTTCCCCCATGGAATCCTAGGGTTTCTGCAACCCTGCAACAGAAGCCGTCAGGGCTCTTCCTTGCATTCATAGTGGCTTCACGATCATCTCACATCGCCGCAACACCTTCTGAACCTGCTCACGATCAATGGCTGCCCCAATGGGAGGGGCAAGCACCCATCCCCCTCCTGGCAATTTTGACGCTGCCAATATGACTACACAACCTCAGGTCCCGCCCTTTAACTCTGCAGGGATGCAAACGGAACCAAATAATGCATAAAATGATAAACCAAAAGACCATCCAGCGAATACAGAGCAGCATAAAGCCTCCTCTGCCACTTGTTTTCCGATCGCTACATTACGACCAAAGATTGACCTTCCAAGCCATTACATCAATGCTCAAATACAGTACATGAAAGATCATGCACTGATTGAAAAATTTATAGGATTCTGGCCTACAGAGAAAGCCCTCTAGGGCTGGATTGCCTCAAAATGGAAACCAAAGGGGCATGTTACCCTTTTTTTAGGGCTAAAAGGCTTCTTTAATGCTATCTTCAACTGCATCAAGGATAGAAATCGCATCTTGAACCGAGGCCCTTATTTCTTCAACTCTGCAGGCCTGTATCTCAGGGATTGGGTCGAAAGATTCAACCCAGATAAGGAGGAATTCAACTCGGCACTTGTATGGATCAGAATGTACTCTTTACCGCTTGAATACTGGGATGAGGAATCCTTAAAGGACATCGGCAATGGACTAGGAGAATTCATCAAGGTTGCTGAAGAAACCAAACTCAGAAGATACACGTCCTATGTGAGAATATCTGTATACATGCATCTCGCCAAAGCCCTCACTAATTCGGTAAGTCTCTATCATGATGATTTTTAATGGGTACAAACCATAGACTATGAGCATGTCCCTTTTCATTATAAAAAATGCCATGAACATGGCCATCTTTTCAGGGACTGTCCCTGAAACCAACCACCTAAACCTACCCCTGGCCCTAACAATACTAACACTGAGGGCTTCACCAAAGTCCCCAACTGCAGAAAGCATACCAAGAAAACCACCTCCACCCCCAAAGTTCCCCCAACCCCTCCCACTAGCAAAAAATTTGATATCCTAGCCAAACAACCACTCTTAGAAGGAGAATCCTCGCACAAAGTAGAAGAGAAGCCCAAATCCTCCAACCCTGATCCCAATGTCAATCCTCTGATCAACCCCACTCCCCCCCAATCTCAACTGAACCCCCAGGGTTCTACTCCTAAACCCAGAAATGACTTGGACCTTGTCATTTGGCAACCCAATCAAATGGAGATAGATGGAAACTCACAGTTAGCTTCTCAGAAAGAAGGATCTGCGACAGATGGGAGCCAGCCCACTCATATGGATGAGGAACCTGAAAGAATTGATCTAGGAGATCTGGATATATTAGGTTTGGAGTAGGCTTGCAAGAAAAAGCAGTATGAAAAAATATCTACCAGACAGATTGACAACCTAGAAGTAATACTCTTTCGAGCGCAGAAGAAGATGTCCCTAGGTATCCAACCAGGAAGCCACTGGGATGGAAAAAAGATATTCAAAGAAACAAAGAAAAGAGGACGAATAACATATCTGCAAAGAACAATCATTGTAGGAGAAATGCTTGTTGAATCTGGGAGATATCCCAAGTTGACGAAGTTCTACAGGCCGATCTCTAATAGTTCTCAATGAAGCTCACCTCATGGAACATTCGAGGGTTTAATAACCCTGCCAAGCACCGAATGATCAAGAATATGATACAGCAAGAAATACCTTTTGTTTTCTTTATGCAGGAAACTAAATGCACTAGTAATACCCTCAATTCCATCATTACTAAGTTATGGTTTGGTTGTAGTACTGTACCAGTAGATGCATCAGGAGCCTTTGGAGGCCTAGCCATAGCTTGGGATCCCCAGATCATCTCCCTCTCTAAATTTCATACCTCTCACAATCTCATTCAAGCATCCTTCCACTTGATACGCTCCAACATCCATGGACATATTTCCAATGTATACTTCCCTCAAGACCCGCTTCACAAAATTTCCCTGGTCTATACCTTGGAAAAACTCAATACCACCAGGCGCCATCCACTTCGGTTTGTCGGCGGCGACTTCAACATGATCACCAAGCTCGAAGAAAAAAAGGGAGGCAGAGTCAAAATTGAAATGGATAGTCTCTGCTTTAAGGAATTTTTTCAAAGAAACTAGCTTATCGACCTTCCTTTCTTTAATGGCATGCACACCTAGAACAACAAAAGAACAGGCTCACAACAAATAGCCTCAAATCTAGATCGATTCCTCATCTCTAACAACACCATTCATTTGGGAGGCAACTTACACTCATCAATTCTCCCCTTAGCTGGTTCAGATCACTGGCCCATCATCCTGCAATGGATGTGCCCAGGTGCTACTAATAAATGACCTTTCTGGTTTGAAACCTTCTTGTTAACTCCTTCGGACTTCAAAGTTTTGGTTATCATCTTCTGGAGAGACTTTACTCCACCTGCAGGATCCAAAATGTATCAATTTCAGAAAAAACTCAAAAATATCAACTACAAGCTCAAGCAATGGAACCACTCCACCTTCGGGAATATCTTCCAACATCAAAAGGAGCTAGAGCAGCAAATGTCTGAACTATAGCTGCACATCATCAAAGAAGGCAGATCAGATTCACTTGCAGCCCAGGAAGAAAGTCTCCTCACCAAACTAGATGAGAGAAGACTACGAGAGGAAATCCTATGGAAGCAGAAGTCACGAATCTGCTGGCTAAAAGAAGGGGAGAAGAATACAAAATTCTTCCATCGCTCGACCATTCAAATATGCATGCACAACCATATCACCCTTATCAACAATAGGCAAGGGGAATGGTTAGAGGAACATGAGGACATAGAAAAGGAGCTCCTTCTCCACTTTAATCATATTCTACAGGAGCATCCTCGAAGCAGGCAACAAGCTATCAATAAGGTTACACAACACATCCCCAAGCTTATAAATTAAGAACACAATCAGATGCTTCTAAAACTTGTTTCCCTCCAAGAAGTGGAATAGGCCATGGCTCAGCTCAAAGAGGGAAAAGCTCCCTATCCGGATGGCTTCACCTCCAACTTCTTTCATCACTTCTAGGATCATATCAAATTGGAGGTGTGGGACCTGGTTGAGGAATCTAGAGAAATGCATTGGATTATTCCTTCTCTCAATGCTACTTTTCTAGCACTCATCCTAAAAGAAGAACACTCTGTCACCCCTGAAAATTACCAGCCAATTGCTTTGTTCAACGTCATCTACAAGGTGATATCCAAAGTCATTGTCAATAGGCTTAAACCCCTTCTTCCTCTACTCATCTCTCTAGAACAGACATGATACGTAGAAGATCGTCAGATCCTGGATGGGATCATCCTCACTCATGAAGTCATTCACTCCTTGAAGCACACAAAGAAAGAAGGTATGGTCTTAAAAATTGATCTTTCCAAAGCTTTTGATAAATTAAGTTGGGATTACATTAACAAGATGGTCTTAGCCTTTGGATTCTACCCTTGCTGGACTCGCTGGATCATGAACCTCATCTCCTCCCCCTTCTACTCCATACTAATCAATGGGGTCCCCTCAACCCCTTTCACCCCCTCTCGAGGAATACAACAAGGTGATCTACTTTCTCCTTTCCTCTTTGTCCTCATGGCAGAGGGTTTAGGACATCTTATTCAGAAATTTGTCTATAATCATTCCCTTCGAGGTATCTGTTACACTAAAATTTGTCACCGTGACGTTTTAGTACTCCCTTGGAAGTCTACAACATCAAATTTCCTAAAATCAAGCCTTGAAAATGAGAGAAAAGCTCATAAAAGTCTTAAAAACACTTGTACCACACTTTCTTTTAACATTGCATGCAGTGCTGCACCCTTTTTCTCTAAATCATGTGGAGCTAAACACACTTTTTATTCATTAAGGGTGCAGACCCATGTAAAAGGTAAAAAAATGCGGAAAGTAACATTTAGAAGCCTAGCAGTCAAATCTGGAAGCTTCTAGAAGCAATTATCCGGTTGAAGGTTCGCTCCTATCCTGTATGTTCATTCCTCCATTATGGGACCCTACCCCTTGATTTATGGAGCCCAATCCCTTCAAAAGAGCATTCTATCCCTTCTTATGTGGAACCATAACCTCCTCTCTTTTCCTATAAATTGAAGCCATAGTGCAGCTTCAAAGGTTAGAGTATTAGAGTGTGTGTGAGATAGTGGAAGAGTTAGTGAGTTAGACTTTGAGAATTTTTGAGGAGAAATGCTGTAGAGACTCATACTCTCTTAACTGATCATTATGTGGGAATGATTACACACCAATGTGAATTTTAGCCGAGAGAGTGAAAATATTGTCAGAGTAAAGGAAACGCCTATTCCGGACCCCAGGAAGGGTTGTACGACATCAAGGCGGACATGGTTGTAAGGCTCTTACTTATCAAAGATAATACAAATGAATACCATTTTCTCAATGAGTTCTTTAGTTAAATAGCTTATTAATCATGTTTTATTAATGGGTTATTTAATTAATTATCTCATTTCTTGAATTCCTTGATCATCTTGATAGATGTTTGATTCATGAATTACTATTATGCAGGTGCTTTTGATATTTTCTTGTGTTTGTGATTGCAGATCCTTGACAACGACTTTCTTCAAGCCACTGGAAAGAAGATCAGCGCTGGACTACAAGTAGGTTTCTAAAACCCTGTTATAGTTAATTCCAAATCAAACAATATCTAGAGAAAATAGTTTTTATTTTTCCGTTTGTTGCTAGCTGTCCGAAGGACACTTGGGAGGTCTGTCTTGTCCGCAAGAACGACTTATCCGTCGAAAAAAATGGCGATTCCGCTGGGGAATGGATCTTGATACTTTGATTTCTTTTATTTTTGACTTGTGAATTTATTTTTTCTGATTTTGATTGATTTATACTAGCTTGGGTAATTTATCCCTGTAGAATCCCTGAGAAATGTTTTAGAGTTTTTTATTTTTTCTTTTAGTTTTCTGGTATCTGCATTTTTCATTTAGAAACAGTGCGGGCATCTCCACTCTTTTCTTGTATACACAGTGCGGGACTGCACTCGTTTACACTGAATCCTGCGGAGCTTGTGAAATTTTTTGGAAAATCTTAAAATCCTCTTTTCTCGATTAGTTTGTTAGATTATCAGTGTATACCTAGACTTGTATCTTCTGTCAGAAAGTTTTGATTAAGAGTTTATTTCAGCATTTTTAGTTTTGAATGATTTTCTGAAAGATCTGCATGTTATAGTGATTTTTGTTTTATCTTTATTCCGCTCAAAGATTAGAAACCTTGGTATACCTTTAGATCACTGGTATTTCCTTGCTTTCTTGCTGAGTTTGACATCATAACAGAAATTGTTTTATGAGATTTAGATCCCATTTTCTCATTTGCAAATCTTTAAAAAAAATTTGTTGATAAGTTTGGAATTTCACTTAAAAAACCAAAATTGGGTGTTTTTTTTTGGTTCTTGTTGATCCAAGCAAAGAATTTCTTAGTTAGATAATAAGCTAAGCAAGACATCCTCAAAATATTTAAAATTTTAATTCATATTTAGTCTTTAGAATTTTTAGATCTCAAAATTAGTGTTTTTAGTTTTGAGTATTATTTCTAGAAATTATAGTGTTCTTTTGAAGAAAAACTTTGTTTGTACTTTCGATCTTGAATGATAAAGGGATTTGTTATTGAGCAATAGATCATTTTGAGTTCTCAAGAAGTTAGATTTCTTTTCATTTATTCTTGTTTGAAGGAAAGAATTGTTTTAAACGATTGCATTTCTCAACTCTTCCTTTAGATAGAATTCATTGAAAGAAAAATAATTGTTTCTCATAATAGATGCATTTTTAGTATGTTTTGAGTCGGGTCACTACATATCATCAGTTTCAATTTCGCACCTATTGTCCTAAGAAACAACCTATTAAAATTAACGCTTAAATTAAAATCAATCTAGTAATTTTTATATTTCTAGAGCTCTTTTCACCAATATGGCTTATGCTAGTGTCTTGGAGTAGGGAGTAATTAACTCTCCAAGACAATTAAAACAAACAAGTAGTCGATCTTGCGGTAGGAAAAATTCAATAGTTGCTTTTCTGCTCTGGGAAGCTCCTCTTAAAGGAGTCAAGCACGAGGTCATATCTGAATCAGTGGGATAATCGATTCTATCTCATTAGGAACGATAACAGATGTGCGCATATTAAAAATGGTAAACCTCGAATAGACCATTGTCGAGGAGCCTGGGATCACTTGTCGGTATACCTTGGATTATGTCAAAGAGCCTTCAAGGGGATTGAGCTTTGTTACTCTGCCCTTGCGCGTATGTCGGATCATAGACTATTCCCCCAGGTATATTAGTTCCTGTTGGTAACCATATTGGCCATAATCTTTATGATTTTTTCCTAAGGTGACGGTGGAGGAAAGATCCCACTGTACCTGGAGCAAACGTTGACTAGACTCACTTGGACTCTCCGGAGGGTTATCTTCACTCGAGATGGTTTAAGTGGAGAAACTTGCACCGGTCTGTTTCATTAATCAGGTTGTCGGGGTAACTGTTCCAACCACCCTTTCTACATTAAAATACTAAGATGTTGGATTTCATCACCAACTAGTGTTTTTAGTGTGGGAAGTTACTATTTGTGTGTGGTTTGATCTCCTAAATTTTTAGGTGTGTGATTCATTTGTTTGTTTCCTTAGTGACTTTAGGAGTTTTCATTGAAATTTTCTTTGATTGCGTGTGATTAATAATTTTTAATCGTGGTTGAATTACCAAGACAATCGCGTAGACTCCAGGGGAAACCCCCTGAGTATACAACAAGCCAACTTGAAGGGCTACGAGCTCTAGTATTGCTTAGTGTCAGTAGAATTGGATCAACAGAAACAGGAGAATCATCTATAGTTATTCATCTTGATTATCAATCACAAACAACAGAACATATCCAAGAGCCAATTTCAATTTCCAAAGTTACTGGTAGTATTTCTCCTTCCAGTGAATTAGCTGAAGAACTTGAAATTTCTGAGCCTGACACTGAACCTGTTGTATTGGAACCATCTTCAGAATTCGTTACTCCGGCTTCTAGTGATCCTGGTTCACCTAGGGTAAGATATCGCATTACTGAACATCTTCATTCTAACCTCATATGTATTGAAGAACTTGTTGATCCAGACGAAGACGTAACTCTTCCCGAGACCCAAGAAACTTTGAATCTTAGGGAGTGTGAATCAATATTCTACAGTCCTTTTAGAATTGACGCTTGGTATTTATCATTGACAATTTTTTTACAAAACCCAGGTCTTACTTATTCACCACCCCGAATTCCTTTTCATCCTACACCGAGAGGTTATTATCGTTCATCAACTGTGTCGGGAGAGTCATCTATGTTTTCCCAATCTCTGGAAGCATTTTTATACGGTGGTCCTTTTGTTCCTTCGGGGTACCAGTCACTCTCTGGTACCTTCTCAGGAGCAACTCCTCAACCAATTGAACAAGTGTCATCATCTGGTACAAATGGAACTAAAACTGAAACATTGAACGTAGAGCACATTTTTATGATGTCTGGTAATATTCCAAATCCTCAACCTCAAGGTAGTCAGTTACCGCCTGGGGGGCAACCTCAAGGTAGTCAGTTACCACCTGGGGGGAAACCTCAAGGAAGTCAGTTACCACCTGGTGGGCAACCTCAAGGTAATTTTTTACCAAGACAAACTATAGGAAAATATTATTTACCTAGAGAACAACCTCAAGGACAGTACATACCTCAAGATTATCAACCTCAGGGACAATACATACCCCAAGGTCAACCCTAGACTCAGTATATTCCTCAGGGTCAATATCAACCCTAGATTCAGTACATGCCTCAAGGTTATCAACCTCAAGGTCAGTACCCAACTCAAGGTTTCCAACCTCCTTCCAGTCAACCATTATTACAAGGAGCTGGAAATTTGCCAATTAATTATCAACCCTATGTTCAACCAGGTTATGGACCTTCATATGCACAACCTTCTATGGGTCAATACCTTGGAATGAATATGGTGTGGGATCCATCTCAAATTCAACAGACTATGCAACCCAATGTGCAGATACTTAATCAACCTGGATAGTCCATAGGTTCTGGTCCAACCCAGCAACTTGTCCAGCCTATCGTTCAAGTCCCTGCACATGGTTCTGTTCAGCAGCCCGGGCCTAGTACACCTCATACTCCGCCTTAGACTTCTTCTATTGTTGCAACTTCTGTTCAACTAACCACACCTATTTCTGGAGTATCTGCAGCTTCGGTTTCTTTTATCCCTACATCAGTAAAAATTCCTCAAGTATCTGTACCACAGTCAGGACCTACAATTCAAGCTACAATCCAGATGCCTACAGGACAACCTGGTACTAGTACGGTTGTTGTTATTCAACCACTATTTACTTATCAACCGTACTAGGGACAGTATCAATTTGGACAGGCTACAAAAAATCTAGTATATCATTATCAGTCGTACCCTGGGTATACTTATCAAATACCTCAACAACCCTAGTATGGTCTGGTTAATCCTGGTTATCTAGGAGGTTTCATGATTCCAAATGCGCATCCAATTCTAGGGTATCCTGGATATCCTCCTCCTGTCACTGGTTTGATCACACAAGGTTATCAAGACCCTAGCCATCAGTTACCATTTATAGCAACTTTAGATTTATCGAATCTATCACACCTTACGAACGATCCTATCTTTTATCTTCCATATTGGCCGCCGATGCCTAACAAGTTGCCCAGTGATATTCCAAAGTTTGAGGGTAAGTCAGGAGAGGACCTATCTAATCACATTATGACTTATCACCTCTGGTGTGCATCCAATTTAATAATCGATGATTCGATTCGATTGCGTATTTTTCAGAGAACTCTCATTGGTCTAGCTGCCGAATGGTACATTGAGTTACCACATATCTCTTTTAATAATTTTAATGCACTAGCTACTGCTTTCTTAACCCATTTTCAGTTGCATGTCAGATATGACAACGACAAAAAATTGCTGACTTCATTAAAACAGTCTACGTCTACGTACATATCTGATCACATTCATGAATGGAGACGTAGAAGGAATTTAGTGAAAGTCTTTATTCCAGATCAAATTTTGGCTGAATGGTTTATTAAATCGTTATTTCCCAAAGTTACTGAAGATGTGGCCAAAGGAGGCGTTGTTACAGAAGATCAAGTCATTGCTCAGGCTCAGTACCTTGACCTTGTATATACTCAGTCAGGTACTCTATATGATAAAATCCACGATTTACCAAGACCTGGACAATTAACTACAACTCCTTCTGGCTCTCATGTCATTGATGGTGTAATTGGTTCTGTTAGCACTGGTAAAAGTAAGAATAAATCTTCCAAGACGACTTATCCTATTATCACTTTACCCGATTCACCAAAAGGATATTCTTCTATTGAAACTTCCGTCAATATTCATGTTGTAGAATCATCTACAACCAAACCTAAAACTAGTGGTAAGAAGAAAAGTAATAATAAAAAGAAAAAATCTTCAAAAGATAAAAGCGATACAACTGAACGAACTGACGAAAAACACAAACCTCGATATCCTTGTCTGATATGTGACGAGGATGATTTTACAAAAGAGTGTCCGCATAGAGCCGAGGTATCAAAATTCGTTAAGGGTTCACCCATACCTGCTGTCTTGAAGGATCCCTTTCCTGCTCAAGATAGTAACATGGTTGGATCTTCCTCAAATGCGTTAGATAATATCTTGTTGGTTGCGACGCGATCGCAATATTACGGTAGTAAAAATCCTGGTAAAGAAGCAGAAACATCTAATTCAACATCAACTACATCTCCCTCAGTTTTTGATCTGTTATAGATCGAGAAAACAAATCTTGACTTAGTAATCAAACCGCCTGCTAAAGGTGTACTTCGTAAATCAACGTTCAATCCACATCCGAGAGCTACTCAGAATTACAATATTGTTGAAGATTTGGCAATTTCCCCTTCAGCAATGTCGACTTTAGAAGTGTTGCAATCATGCCCAGCCTAAATAAATTACTTTTGTCAGCCTTAGGAGCCGTATATGTCTAGGATTTGAACCTCATGATCTTCAATTTAGAGAATTTTACACCCCGCCTACCCCATCAAATGGCTTTTCAAATTCCGATAATAGTAAAAAACAAACGTATATTTCATACTATTTTTGATGAAGGGGCTTCTACATGTATTGTGTAATTAAAAAGTTGGAAATCACTTGGTTCTCCCTAAATTAACCAATCGCCAACTATTCTCAAAGCTTTTGATGGAAGAGGTTTTCAGCCATATGGTATTTTACAAGATATACCAATAGAGGTCGAAGGCAAAATGGTTAATCTAGATGTGGAAGTGGTTGATGCTCCTCTGGATTACAACCTTCTCCTAGGTCGCAGTTGGTCTTACGCCATGATTGTTGTTGTATCATCGATCTTTCGTCTTATCATGTTTCCTCATAAATGAAAGATCGTTAAAATAGATAAGCTCTCATATTATTCATCCGACCCATCCTCTATTGATAGCATCCAGCATATCGGAAAATCATCTATCCCTTATAAGGATGTCGGAGTCGGTTTGCTTAAATATTCGGCTTTACTGGGAACTTTTTCCCTGCCTGCTCCCAAGGTACAGCCTCCTATTGCTAATATCAATATGATTACATCAAGTAATTTTTCCTTTGATGATCCTTGGATAGTACCTTTAGAATCAGAATTGGATTATTTCAATGGCGCGATGCCTTTGAGTCATTTTGAGTTAGCATATCAGACTATACAGTCATTTTTTGATATTCCTTCAACTGAATTTGATCTAATGAATGTGATCAAAGAGGAGTCATTTTCAATATCGAGCTCCGCTTCAACATCAATTCCAGATCTTGGTCAACAAGTATTCAATACTGATGAACATATTTGTGAATTCTTGTTAGTCGATGAGTTACCATGGGAAGATCTTCATCATAGGTCTTTGTTTTTACCTGATCTCGATCATTTTGAGAATAATTTTTCCTCCATTTTTACTACTGATTACGTCAAAGAACCTCATAATCCTCTCTCACATTTCGATTTTGAATTGAATTTAGAAAATATTTCTACAATGGTTTCCCTTGAAATTTTAGTGAAACCCAGAATTGTTGAAAACATTCATATAGGTGCTTCTTGTACGACTGATGAAATCCAAGTATATAAAGCCCTATTTCAGGAATTTTGTGAAATTTTCGCCTGGTCATATGAAGAAATGCTAGGAATCGATCTGTCGATTGTTGTTCATGAAATTAAGACAAATCAAAGAAATCATTGATATTTGTTGAACTTATGTGTGAATTCCCACGTACTGATATAGAAACTGTGGCGGAACAACCAATCACAGACGAATCCTTGTTTCTTATTAGTACCATTGATCCTTGGTATGGAGATATCATTATTTATCTTCAGACCCAATATTTTCAGCCCGAACTTTCACGGTCACAACGACGTAAAATCTGTTTCTAGTCTCAACAATATCATATTGTTGGGGACACACTATACCGTCATGGTGCAGACTCTGTTTTTCGACGTTGTCTCACCCATGAAGAAGCCGAAAAGGTTTTAAATGGTTGTCACTCTGGAGCATGTGGCGGTCATATGTCTGGGTACGCCACAACCCAAAAGATATTGCACGTAGGTTATTTCTGGTCATCCTTATTTAAAGATTGTATTTATGCGGTCCGAAAATGTCATAATTGTCAAATCTTCGATCGAAAAATGCGTGCACCACCTGCTCCTCTTCACCCTATAATTGTTGTCGGTCCTTTTGAAAAATGGGGCATTGACTTCACTACATGTAGCCCTCACTTGGCCAGGGGGCATGGGTATATTATTCTAGCAGTAGATTATTTTACCAAATGGGCCGAGGTGATGCCTACATTTGCAGTAGATGGAAAAACTGCAGCTACTTTTGTGTTCAATCATGTGATTGCTCGTTTCGGTGTACCCCAAGCGATAATTACTGATCATGGGAGCCATTTTCGAAACATCATGATGACTGAACTGATTGATCAACTTGGCCTGCGCCATGACATTTATACACCATATTACTCACAGGCCAATGGTCTGGTTGAAGCTATCAATAAATTTTTAGTCACCATGATCAAATGAATCATTGGAATTCATAAGTCGATTTGGCATACCATGCTCTTTTCAGCACTTTGGGCATATCGAACCTCATCAAAAACAGCGACAGGTTTTACCCCTTTTCAACTAGTTTACGGTTTAGAAGTGGTATTACCCATTGAATGCGAGATACCGTCACTCCAACTAGCCATAGAGTTACTACCAGCCACTTCTGAAGAGGAGAATTTTTTTTTTATACTTAGCTCAATTAGATGAGAATCGGCACACTGCTGCACTAGCCACCGAGACTCATGTGAAACGAATGAAAGCTCAGTATGATAGGAAGGTTACACCTCAGATTTTTTCAGAAGGATACCTAATCTTGGTTTATGATCAAGATAGCGATAAGCTAGGGGCTGGGAAATTTGAACCCATGTGGCATGGTTCTTATATAGTCAAGCGACAGCCTGCAAAAGGGGCCTATGAATTGATTGATTTTGATGGGGTCTCTTTAGGTAAACCCAAAAATGGGCTTTATCTGAAGAGATATTATGCTTGATTCTTGTGTGGAGATCTTTCCTATATATTAGTTATTTTTTAGTTGGTGTGTTGTAGATTATAAACATATGCCTAGTTTAGGTGTGCTTTTACTACTATTCCTGCTTATCTGGATTACTCTTGATATTGCAGATGTCGACGTATTTTCAAACATACATTGGTTTTGCTGATGACGCTTGTCGTAGTACATGGAATATCTCTTCCGCGGCTTGGGTTATTTATTCACCAATTGACGAGTTAATATCTGTGCATGGGGTAAGCCTCGGTCAAACAACAAACAATATTGCAGAATATATCGCAGTTATTGAGTTATTGTCTAAATCCATTTCATTTGGAATTCAGAGTTTGATCATTAGGTTAGATTTTGAACTTGTTGTATTACAATTAAATCAAGTATATGCAATTAGAAATATAGTGTTGTTAAGATTATTTTTAAGAGTTTGTTTCTTGGAACGAGAATTTGATTATATTGAGTATCAACACATTCCAAGAAATTTAAACACATTAGCAGATGCAATAGCTTCTAGTGTGATTAACAGGCATTTGCGATAATAAAAGCAGTAAATCAACATTCGATAACATGTTGAACAAGTAACTAAAAATAGTAGTATATCATAGCATAGAGTAGTGTTTCAAAAAATAGTACATCGTCCTCAATCATAGGTTCAAAACGCCTTATGATCGGGAAAAAAGTGATAAAAAAATGATAAGATTCTATACAATCGATCATCCACTATCCATGGTAATGATCATGATAGTATACTGTAGCTCGTGCCACTCTACTCAAGAATCTCCTGAATGGTCCAGGAACACCAATGACATATCTCTGTAAGCGAAGAGGAATGTCATCTATAGTAGTCTCTGGGATTTCCAGAGTCAGTCGCTCCAAATGATGTTCCAAATCAGTCAGGATTTCTGTTGTCTGATCCTGTGGTAGTGGTGCTGCTGCCGCTGCATCCATTTGCCTCCTGTCAAAGGGGCGGAGAGTGACTGGTCGATGTGGACCCACATATGCATTTTATTTTTTTTGTTATCAGTTTTGGACGATTTAAAAAACAAAATAAAAATTATAAATTAGAGCGTGTCAAAGAGATTTTTTACCTGACTCATCCCACTGAGCTCCTGGAGGAAGTGGCATATCTCGGTTGCTGTGGAAATCTATGCCCGCATAAGGGAAGCCCTCTATCACAAATAGTTGGTGTTCTAACTAACGAAAATAAGCCGGGGGAAATCAAACAATCTCTCCACCCTCGCTGTGATGGGCCATCAAAGTAACCCATCGAACCATCCGAGGCTCTTGAGCTCTACCGGCATCAACTGGAATATGTTGCGGGGCTAGTAGAGGAATCATCTCTAGAGCAAAAGTAACTACGATCGATCCATATCTGAAGTTATTTAACTTCCCATTTTTTGCTCTAGTTAGTTGGCCTTTGACATTAGCCAACACTGCCTCGCACCAGTTGAATATAGTGCCTCGAAAGCAATCCACTGCAATCCGCATTTGAGATCCAGTAGCCACATGCAAATCTGCACTTCCGCATAACTTGGTAACGGTAAATGCAATCACTTTTAATTCGAGACGGATGATAGTTTTAATATCAATCCGTTTGTCTTTTGGATTAGCCTCATCATTGCAGAACTCTAATTGCAGGCTAGCAACAGATTCACCACTTGGTCTAGCCCCAAATAGAGAAAGTGGTTCACCTCTCTTAGACAAAACAGTCAAAAAATATATGTCCTCTAGCTCAATTTCAAGCCGATTGCCTCCAATCACGAAACACTGGTCCTGAACATCCCACTTGTTTACCAACCAAGTGAGAAGGTCTACTTGAGCTCTCATGCCGCTGATAGCCAAGAATTTGAATAACCCACATGCTTTTAGAACTTTTAATGTAGGTAGATGAATCATTGCAGCTTCATCCACCTCCTCATGTTCATGTTCCCGCCAGATGAGCATTGTAAATATCATACAATGAGCAAAATGAAAGATTAGAATCATTTTAAAACAAAAATTTTGGGTAATTTTGGAAGAAATTAAGTTTCTAAATTATTCATGGCACCCCCGCACTTTACGTTCAGAGAAAGTACATAGCTCCGCACGGGCTTTGTGCTAAAAGTGCAGGGCCCCGACATTTTTCTTTGTAAAAAAATGTCGGGGTCCGCAGGTGTTGGGGCCCTTGTTTTTGTTTAAGTTTTGAATTTTGAACTTGGACTCTTTTTGAGTTGCGGAGGGAATACACATAGCTAACGCGACCGCACCGCGCGACCAGGAGTTGCCCAGACTACACAAAAGACTCGGAAACTTGATAAGCGAAGATGATGGAGCAGAGAAGAAGTAGGGATGAAGAATCACGTGACAAACAGGAAGTAGAACATGCAGACATCAGAAGAGAAGTCGGGAAAATTCAGAGCAAAGACGCAGAGAAGCCGCCAGTCGCGACGAGCGGGTGAATAAAAGGCAATCACCCGGCTGAAGAAGAGAGGTTGGTTGGTTGATTGGTTGATCGGTTGCTGTTGCGGATGATTGAATGCAGAAGCAGCCGCGGAGGAATCAGACTTGTTCTCTCAATTGGTCTCTACTCTCTATGTTTTGTATTCTCTGTTCTTAGATCCATCTGTATCTGATTTATGAGTTATCAAGAAGGAAGCTGTATAGTCATGTACTTGGCTGAAGAATAATATAAAGAAGGATTGCTGTCTCTATGGCTTGGGTTATGGGTTATGATGTGTTTCCACTGCTTTAAATTTTTAAGTTGCGACTGTCTGTATACTTGATTGGTGATCTTGCATGAATATTCTGGTATATGTAATGGATTCTCTTTCTTTCTGTGGTTGCGGGTTTCTTCCTCGTCTGTGATTTCTTCCCTTTTTCCCATGTGGTCGCGGCACGCCTCGGGTGAGACGCTCTGTTCTTCCTGAGCAGGGTGAAAATGCTGGCGTGTTACTAGACTACTCCGGACCCTTGTTGGCCACAACCCTGTGAACCTGGGTCTTGCCCGCGAGACCTTATTTTTCGCCAACAAATGGTTCCGTTGCCGGGACCCGCATGTTCTGAGGGGATCTAGATCATGGTCTCGAGGATCTTTGAAGGAGCAATACGGCGATGGTGGGATGATCATCTTGACCATTTTATTACTCAGCAGGCAGAGCTGATTAAGAAAAAGGAGGCGGCGGTCAGGGAGCTTGTTCTTTTCTCTGACTCAGCTAGCGATAGGTACGAAATTTTCTGGGGAAGGTTTCCCACGGATCTTTACAACTGGTTGCGGAGGTTACAAACGAAGGCGGCCCAAGAAGGCTTGCGGAGGATAAACCGCAGGTGGGCGCACGAAGACTTGGTAGCGCTACACCGGGTAGATACTGAACTAACTCGCGCAGTGGAGTTTTGGGTAAAGACCACGTTGGAAGGATACGTTGTGGAGTTTGCCGCTGAGGGCTACCAATCTTTCTCGAAGGCTGAGGCTGTGTTTCACTCAGGGCTGAGGGGAAAACTGTTGAAGGAAATTCCGCTGTGGATCAAGGCCCTAATGGCGGACGAAGGGTTGATTGAATTCCACAAAATGAGTATGGAAGCGTAAGCCACCCGTACTGGGGGAAGGATTGAGGGGACCGATGCTGTGTAGACTGTAGGAGTAGGGAACGGGGGATGGACGTTGAGGCCGCATGCAAGTTGCGGGAGTTGCGTGCACATCGGCGGGCACAGATCGCCGATAGGTGGCGAAGAAGGGTAATGAGAGATTTGAAGAGAAGGGAGATCGAGAAGAAGAACCAGAAGGAGGCGCCTCAGAGGACAAGAACCATGGGATTGGATACCCGGACGGGAGACGGGACAGCAGCAGACGTACAACGGGTGCATGGGAGCCCGAGGATGCGAGAAAGAGCAGTAACGATTAACACGGATAAGGAAAAGATGCAGCCCGAAGAAAGTTCCGATGATGAATGGTACGATGTAATGCAGCAGATGTTTCAGGATCAGACGGCACCCACCCCTCCAGACAGCCCTACGTCGCACCGTCCGCATGGCCAGGATCCCGACCTTCCCTTGGTACTTTATCAACCTTTAAGAAATATTTTTGTTCAGTTACAAGCATTAAGTCAGTTATCTAGTAGTTCAGCGGCGCCGGTAACGCCCAGTAGCAGCAGCGTTACGAGTAGTAGTTTTTTTCCTAGCGGGACTGTTACGCAACCAGGACCCGGAGGTTTTATCTTGGTTAATTCGCCGCCGGTATACATGGCTGGATCTTTCACCCGGTACCCAGAGTTCTCTGGCCGGGGAAACGACGATGTAGAACAACACTGGTATTTGTGCGAAGCCATCTGGAGGGCTCGACAGACACCGGATGCAGGGAAGTTGATAGAGTTCCAAACCACGCTCAAAGAGAGAGCTCTGCGGTGGTTCATCAAGTGGTCTGAGGCGCACCCTAATCCTGTAATTGCGGACGTAAAGCGGGATTTTGTCCGCGAATTCAAGCTCCCCCAGACGGACCAGCAGGGTCTGTCCGAGCTATGGGAAAGTAAGCAGAAGGAAGGCGAGACCGCATGGGAGTTGATGCGGCGATTCAAGGACGCGATCGGGAAACTGAGCTACCCGATCGATCCAAACCACCAGAGGGACTGGTTCATCAAGGCTCTACTTCCCTTGACGCGAACCCCTCTCACTCAGCATAAGATTGATAATCTGCAGGATGCTCTGGAGCAGGCCATGAAGATTGAAGCCATGGCGGGATACCCCCAGGAATACAGGGGGGGGCTGGCGCCGCAAGACCCTTCGCTGATAGGGTTGCAACACCAGATCGCCAGTTTGACGGAAAAGCTCAAGGAAATTCAGCCAGCAAGACCGGCGCGACCAAATATTTGGTGTACTCATTGCCTGGTCGAGGGGCACGTCGCAACCGAATGTCCTCGGTTGCGCGGCGCGGGAGTTGGACCCTCAGTTGCGGCTATCCAGGGGGGGCCACCACCAGGGGGTGGCACGGCAATGAACCCGCAGGGGGTATACCAGACGCAACAGGCCTTTGCGGGGTTTCCACCGCAACCGGGGTCCTCCACCCCAGACTACTGCGAAATTTGCCGAACGATAGGGCATCCTCCTCGAATGTGCCCGATATTACAGAAGTACTCCACGGTGTCGAATAACGTATACTGCGAATTCTGTGTGTCCACGACGCACAACACGGAGCAGTGCAGGGCGCTAGACGCACTTGCGGATCGACTGGATCGGCCCTCGTACCGGGTCAACGAGGCTGCGAGGGGAAGAGGTGGCGGCATGCGGGGAGGCCGAATAGGAGGACGCGGGCCGGTAAAATGCTACAACTGTGACCAGGAGGGTCATGTGGCTCGCGAATGTCCCCTTCCGCGACGACCCTGGTGCTCCCAGTGCCGGGTCAACGCCCACGCCACTGAAGATTGCCCAGAACTCGTTAAAAAGTGGGAAGAGCGGGCGCGGCAGAGGGCCACGAATCTGATAGGCTCAGAACCGCGAGGGGTCGCAACCCCTGACATGCAGAATGTTGCGATAATAACGAGAGGCGGAAAGAAGACTGGTGAGGATGCCCACGAGAAGGAGCCGGTACGAGTGGTGCGGCCGACATCCCCAAAGAAGTTGATTCGGCCCAAGGTGCAGAAGAAGTACTTTCAGGAGGCGGTTGAGGCATTCGCCCAGCTGCGAAAAGACGGAGGGCTGGAGGAGTCCCAGCTGCCGGAAACCAGGGATCAGAACGCTGCAGATGCTGTAGTTGCGGACTGGCTCAGGCTGTTTCTCAGGATTGTTGATGACACCGGACTACGGAAGCAGCTCAGACAGGTGTTGGACGGAGCGCTGCAGGGGCGCGCAGAACCCAGAAAATTGGTAGACACCACGCCTCAATACGTGCAGCGTGTCAAGCGAAACAAGCAACGAACGGGCAAAGAATTTCAACTTAACACACAGATCGCAGGATTCCAAATCAGCGACACGATGTTGGACCTGGGGTCCGACGTCAACATATTGCCACGAAAGACATGGGAGGCTCTTGGAAAGCCCCGGCTCGCCTATTCCCCGATCCAACTTAGGATGGCGAACCAGTACTGTATCTTGCCAATCGGCCGACTCGAGGGTGTCGAGGTTGATGTTGCGGGGGTAAAGACATATGTCGACTTTGAAGTTATTGATATCATGGGCGATAAGGACCCCTATCCTGCTTTACTTGGCATTGATTGGGCTTTTGAGAATTATGCGATCATCGATCTCAAGAAGGAGCTGATGATTTTTGAGGATGGGGAGGTGCGGGTGACTCAGCCTCTCGACCCGTATCAGGGACCGCAATACACAGAACCGGTGGATAGTCGGGAGGACGCTCAGATAATGGACCACCTCTATCAGATGACCGCCGGGAGGCGGGACGATTATATCAACCCGACCGCAACAGGATCTATCAGTTGGCGGAGTGTGCAGAGCTCGGAACTCGGATCCAAGCTTGCATGGGAAGATTGGCAGCAAGGGGGATATGAGACCACCACGCGGCGATGCGCCGCCATCGCGCAGGTCCGGTGGGTGGGGACCGAGATCCGCGGGTACCCCACGTTGTCAAACATGCAAGCAGTAAATACTTTTATCTCAAGGTGGAAGACCGGGTCCCAGAAGAATGCCGGATACCCCTGTTAGATGTGGCTATGAAGTCAACATCAGGACGATGGTGGAACAATCACCGAAACACTCTGCTGCGATGGGAGCTGGTGGCGGATGCACTACGGGCACGCTTCAAAGAGGATGAAGGGCCCTGCACTGCACTTAAACACCATGGAGATTCAGACCCGCGACAGCACTTGCGGGCGTGCGAGGAACAGTGGCGCAGCACCAGCTACCCTGAGGAGTTGTGGGTCCACAGATTTATACACTCCCTGGGTACAATCCCCCAGGCCTGGGACCTAGCGGAAGAGCGGAAACGGGGAACCCGCTCTTGGCAAGCAGTTGCGGAGAAGTTCGTCCAGAGTTTCTCATTCGAAGGGGAGACGGCACAGGAATCTCAGGCCCTACAAGCCGTCAAGGAGGTTCTGTTTTTCCGCCATCCCGAGCCCAATGAGGGACTGGTGGCGTCACGTTCAGGGGTGAAGAGCGAGTTGGTTTGCCAACGGGTTGACGGCGAACCAGGGGACGACAGTTTGGAGGACCTGAGGCATCTCCATTTTGATGAAAAGGAGGGCGAGCGGAGTGTCCGCGACGAGCCAACGACAGAAGGAGTCCATTTGCAGCCCCTAAAGACAAAGAAGCTGAACATAGGAACGGAGGAGAAACCGAAACTGGCAACGGTGGGAGATTACTGGGACGCGGAGACAACCAGAGAAATTTTCAGCCTCCTCCGGGAGTATGAAGATCTATTCCCATCTTCAGTTGCGGACCTGAAGGGGATCAAAGGGGATTTGGGTGAGATGCGCATCACACTAAAACCAGGAGCCAAGCCGGTCAAGCACCGACCCTACCGGTTAAATCCACGCATCAAAGAGAAGGTAAAGATGGAGATCGACAAAATGCTGGCTGCAGGTCTCATTTTTCCTGTAGAAGAAGCTGAGTGGGTAAGTCCCATTGTCATCCAGAACAAGAAGGATAAAGCGGAAATTCGGGTCTGCGTAGATTACCGGAGTTTGAATAATGCTTGTATTCACGATCCGTTTCCCACTCCCTTCAGCGACGAAGTACTAGATCATGTCGCAGGAAACGAAGCTTACTCTTTCACGGATGGGTTTTCGGGCTACCATCAGGTGCGCATCGCTGAAGAGGACAAGGCAAAGACGACATTCACAACCGAGTGGGGATCATTCGCATACCATGTCATGCCGTTTGGATTGAAGAACACGCCAGCCGTGTTTTCCCGGATTGTTATTGCTGCTTTCCGGGAGTATATTCACAAATTCCTGGAAGTCTATATGGATGATTGGACCGTTTACAGCCTGCTGAAGAAACACGCCTCCCTGTTGCGTGTTATGTTCGATCGCTGTCGCCAGCTACAGATTTCCTTGAATTTGAAGAAATGTATTTTTGCAGTACCATTCGGCACACTCTTGGGTCACGTGGTGTGTAAGCAAGGGGTCTGCATTGATCCCGCCAAGGTCGTGGTTATTGTCCACATGGAGGCCCCCGAGAACGTGAAGCAGTTGCGGGCATTGCTCGGGCACACTGGATACTATAGGCGTTTTATCCGCAGCTACGCCAAAATCACTGCCCCTTTGGAGAAACTGTTGCGGAAGTCGGAAGCTTTTGAATGGACAGCTGAGTGCAGGAAGGCACTGGACGCGTTAAAAGAGAAATTGGCGACGGCACCCATTCTTGTTCATCCAAACTGGGATAAGTAGTTCCATGTGCACATTGATGCGTCCGGGATTGCACTTGGCGCCGTATTAGCGCAACCCGGGGAAACGACAGTTGACCACCCGGTATACTTCGCCAGCCGACGCCTATCTAATGCGGAGAAGAATTATACCACGACTGAGCGGGAGGCGCTGGCAATGGTCTACTCTCTCCAGAAGTTCTGCCACTACCTTTTGGGCGGTAAGTTTACATTTTTTACGGACCATTCGGCCTTAAAATATCTGGTCAATAAGCCTGTATTGGAAGGAAGGATCTGCCGATGGCTTCTCCTCTTTCAGGAGTTTACGTTCGATGTAATTGTTAAACCGGGCCGGCTAAATGTCGGCCCTGATCATTTATCCAGATTGGAGTCGGGGGAAAACGATGGTCCGTTAGATGATCAGCTTCCGGATGTTGATCTGTTTCGCGTTGAAGCGGTCCCAGACTACCTGGCTGACATTGCCACGTATCTGACCACAGGACAGTGCCCCGAAGATTACACGCCGCTTCAGAAACGCCACTTGGTTGTCCGGGCGGCCGATTATCAACTGATCACAGGGCAGCTGTACAAGCTGGGCCTGGATGAGATGTTGCGCAGGTGTGTTCTTGACCATGAACGGGAAGCGGTGATGTGGGAATGTCACAGTGGAGTTGCGGGCGGACACGTGGGGGCTAAACCCACCGTAAGGAAGGTACTTCAAGCTGGTCTATGGTGGCCGACGGTGCATGCAGATTGTAAGGCCTATGTGAAATGTTGCGATATTTGTCAGAGGACGGGACGGCCTTCGCACAGAGATGAGCTTCCGCTACACCCCGTGCATGTGTTGCGGCCATTTGAGAAGTGGGCTGTCGATTTTGTAGGGCCCATTGCCCCAGTTGCTCGCCATTCCAAAGCTCGGTACATCATTACGACGACTGATTATCTCACGAGATGGGCTAAAGCAGCAGCGGTACGCGACTGCTCCGCTGAGACCGCTGCTCGGTTCATATTTGAAAACATCATCAGCCGCTTTGGCTGCCCACGCAGCCTGACCAGTGATCAAGGCACGCATTTCATTAATGCCACGGTCAAATCGCTCCTGGAGACATTTATGATACAGCATCATAAGAGCAGTCCATACCACCCGCAGGCTAACGGCACGGTGGAAGCCTTCAATAAGATTCTGGAGAAGGGTTTGACGAAAATCTACAACGCTCAGCGGGATGATTGGGATGAGCGGATACCAGCGACATTATGGGCTTACCGGACCACGGTAAAACGTTTGACAAACCAGACGCCATTCCAGCTGGTGTACGACCGGGAAGCTGTGATTCCCGCCGAGTTCACCGTCCCCAGCCTTTTGATCGCAACGTCTCTTCACTTCTCAGAGGATGCGTCACTGCAGGAACGACTCCACGAGCTACAGGAGCTGGACGAAGCTCGGTTTCTTGCGGAATTCCATCAGAAGGTTCAGAAGGCCAGAAAGAAAGCGTGGCACGACCGCCACATCAAGACTAAAACTTTCCAAGTTGGCGGCAAAGTTCTCTTGTACGACAGTCGGTTCCAGAAGTTTCCGGGCAAACTCCAGATGCATTGGCTGGGACCGTACTTTGTTATCGAGATCCGCGACTCAGGAGCCGTTCGGTTGGCACAATTGGACGGCTCAGTTCTTCCAGGATGGGTGAATGGCGCACGCCTGAAGCCCTACCAGGAGTAGGTACCTTCTCCCTTTCCATCAATAACTCTCGCAACCGAGAGCACCCGTAGAGTAGCGTAGTTGAATAACTCTCCCGCAACCGGGATGAGCATAGTTAGTCATTTCCATTTCTTTGCAGTCAGTCAAATAAACCGTCAGTTGCGGCATCCATACCGCAACCGACCCTGGTCGGAGCGGGCTAGTCTAGCGTGTCGCAACGCCAGTCCAGCATGGCGGCGCGCCAACCCAGTAGGACGCCGCTCCCAGTCCAGCGTGTCCTGCACGAAGGATCTGTCCTCGTGCCAGCGTCAGTCCAGGTCATAACCGTCAGTCCTTTTGTCAGTCCGTAGGATAGCTCAAATTTTGGTCATAAATTCCCTTAATGGACAGTAATCATACCGTAATCATTCCCCATCAGCCGCAGTTCTCTCCGCCGTCGGGTCCGCCCATCTTCCAATGCCGCCGTCAGCAACTGTCAGATTACACACAGGCCTGCGATTGATCACACGATTATCGCAGGCAAGCATGATAGCAAGAATTAAATGCCGTTATGGAGTCTCATCAACCCCGCGCGTGCCAGCGGATGGCCCAATGTGCATGAAGGCTATCGGCGCCGGGATGACGGACCAATTCAGTTTGGAAATTTCAGCGACTCCCGAGCACTTGCAGCCTCAGAAGCACTTAGAACTTAGCAGGGAACTCCAGACGAATCCTCCAGGTCTATCGGAGACGCGCCAAGATGCCGAGAGCTGTTCTCTCCGTCCCGGAACCGGTGCTGGATCACAGAATTCACCGGCTCGAATCATCACTGGTCGGCAAGTACGACAATGCGCCCTGCATGGACGCTAACTTGTCCGACCCGGCTGAGTTTCCCCATCTGCATTGGCAGACATTCATGGAACACCGCTATACACCAGGGAGCAGCTCTAACAGTCGGATGAAGGACGAATTCCGGGGTCTTCAACAGTCGACGTTGATGAATTTACGCAGTCTCCCCGTCTTCGGCACCACCGGACCAGTTCTGCAATGCACCCGGTTCCTCCTCAGTCGGGTGCAGAACAGGTCCCTGTGGTTGAACGAGGAGATTCCAATCCATGCAGCAGATATTAGTCGGCTTACGGGGCTATGTCAATTTGGGGCAGATGTTTCCTCTGCGGGGCAGACGGCCTCCAAACGCGCCCGGAAATCGGCCGAGGCGGACCTGTACACCAAATACGGTACTCGCCGAGGTGGCAAGGGTGCCAAAATAGACCTGATCAATGTACCCGAAATCCGGTTTGCTTGCTATCTGATAGCGAGCAAGACCATGCGCCATTACACCAAGGGCGAGTGCACCTTGGACACAATTTCTATTGCGGAGCACTGCGTCAAAGGGGCCCGATTGAATTGGAGCGCGTTCGTGCTGAAGGAACTCTTCACGGCCTGCGAAGACAATTACAGACGGACCACCAGTTTTATCTACGGCTACTTGCTCCTAGCCTTCGCCATGTGGAAATGGCATGTTCCTCCGATACGGACACCAGCGGAACTCAACGGGGGCCAACCGTTCGCGATGCGATACTCCCCCTGGCAGGTGTCCACGGCCCCTAGCAGCAAGCAGGTGAACGCGGAGGCGTTCCGCGAATGGTACGGGATGATGGTCGATGTGGTGGCCTCTCAGCAGCGGGTTCCCCGGAACCTGCTGGATGAATACAGCGAACAGGTGTGGTTTGGCGTCAGCCATAATCACACTTTCATCCGGCCGGCTTGTGTCTCGCACCACACATTTCACATGGCGCCCTTGCGGTTTCAGTTGACCGACAGTATCTTCCACAGAGAGGTTTTAACATGGCCGGGGGTCGTTCGGCACGTTCAGGATGGAGTAATCCGATATAACTTTGATGGGATGCGGGCGGCCCAGCAGCCTGCCGCGACCAGTGCCGGGGAATCTTCCACAGTCGCGGTAGCAATAACCACAGAGGCCGCCGGGAGCGCAGCGACCCTGCCCGAGGCATTGGTCCCCATTGTGGAGCATATGAACGACCAAGTCCAGAGACTCAACGTGGCCACCCAGGTTGTTTCTAGTAGCGCCCCTATATTTCCTTCCTTTAATGAATTTCTTATTAACCAGTCACTTGGTCTCTCCCACACTGCTTCCCTCACTTCCCCAATTCCCACTTCCCTGTTCACTTCTGCCACCCCCATCATCACGACAATGGGTGAACCGGGCCCCGAACCCGATTCCTCTGGGCCACCCCCTCCCAAGCGGGCCCGTATTGCAGATCCCGTGGTGGACCTTACGGAGGATGATCCACCAGTCACGCCGCCCACAGCTACCTTGATCCCGGAGGAACCGCTGATTGACCCGGCGGATTTCCTCAACCTTCGTTTCCCTCCCTCCTCGGTCACTCCATCCACCGCCCCCTCCACCAGCAGACCACACGCCACTTCCTCCAATCCGTCCACTTCCTCAGCCACTGTGTCCGATTCCTTGATTCGGGACCTCTTCGGCGGTGACCACGGGGCGGAGGTCACCTCCAGTACTGCCGCGGTGGTACCCCCTGTTGACCAAGTGGCCACGTCCCAGGAGCCCATTGCCACTATATTTGTTCAGCCAGACAGAGTTGGGGTTGATTCAATCAGCCCTTCCACAGCGCCAACCACGCAGCAGGACCGGCCAGAGCCTGATATGGCCACTTCGGTACAACAACAGACGCCGGTCCACCTTCCAGAGACTGCAGGCCGAGCAGCGGCCGTAGGACCATCGTTACAGGAACAGATGCCTCAGCAGGATGCCCCGCGCACAACGACTACAGCACAACTGAGTCCAGCACAGTTGTTTTTGCTCATTCAGCGGGCGGCCGGCCAGGCCGAGCAGATTCATGCAGAGTTACAGCGGCGATGCACCGAGCAGGGGAACCAGATCACGGCGCTTACTGAACAGCGCAATCAGCTAGTGTAGGAGAAGACCTACCTCCAGGAACAGGCCAACATTGTTCATCAGGCGCTTTCCAGCCTATGGCCGGAGGCACGGGCTCACCATGCCCCACTCCCTGCTCGCATCGAACAGGACATCATAGCCTTACAAGCTCGCCAGCTCGGGGACGTCTTCACCACCATTTGCAGAGAGAACCAGGAATTACAAGCGGCGTTGGCCGCACGGCCTACCCTCCCAGATCCACCCGTTGATTATTCAGGACCGGTCACTGCCAAGCAGGCACAGGCAGTCGATCTACAAGAGACTCTCCATTCCACGACAGCAGCGGCTTCGGCCCTTTTACGCAGCTTACAGGAGTGCTCCCTCGCACTGACAGTCAAAACGCAGCCCATTGCTGCTCAACTGCAACAACTCGCCACCCAAATTCGGGCGACCACGGACCAGGCCAGATTGGACCAGCTCTACGCTCAGACGGATGAGCTGGAACTTCAAATGCAGACGACAGAGGCCGCATCAGCCGCAACTAAGCACATCATCCGGGAGATGCGGCCGCCCCTTCGCAGCCATGCCGAGGCAATGCACCAGCTGGACGCCACTGCCGCGTCCCAACTCACCACCCTGTTCGGGGATGCACCGACGCCCATTGACGAAGCTACAGCCAACCGCATTGTTCAAGATGCTGACCTGCTTATGCAGGAATGGCAGCAAGCAGTAGTAACTTTCACGGAGCTTCGAGATGCAGCACTCCGCCGGGTCCCGGAGTTGGGGCCCTTGTTTGAATCCGCAGGTGGCGGAGTACAACAGGAAAGGGCAGCAGAAGAAAGAGCAGCAGAGCAGGGCACAGAGGCCGGCGAAGGTATGGAGGTAGAGACTGTCATTTGCGATTGACTCGCGGACGAGTCAAAGGATTGTGGTCGGGGCCTGTTGGGGCCCTTGTTTTTGTTTAAGTTTTGAATTTTGAACTTGGACTCTTTTTGAGTTGCAGAGGGAATACACATAGCTAACGCGACCGCACCGCGCGACCAGGAGTTGCGGAGCTACCAAGGCGGTGCGGAAGCACTTGATAACTGAAGATGGAACAGAAAGAAGTACAGATGAAAGAGATACAGCAGCAAACAAGAAGTAGAACATGCAGACATCAGAAGAGAAGTCGGGAAAAGTCAGAGCAAAGACGCAGAGAAGCCGCCAGTCGCGACGAGCGGGTGAATAAAAGGCAATCACCCGGCTGAAGAAGAGAGGTGGGTTGGTTGATTGGTTGATCGGTTGCTGTTGTGGATGATTGAATGCAGAAGCAGCCGCGGAGGAATCAGACTTGTTCTCGCAATTGGTCTCTACTCTCTATGTTTTGTATTCTCTATTCTTAGATCCATCTGTATCTGATTTATGAGTTATCAGAGAAAGAAGCTATGTAATCATGTACTCGGCTGAAGAATAATATAAAGAAGGATTGCTGTCTCTATGGTTTGGGTTATGGGTTATGATGTGTTTACACTGCTTTAAAATTTTTAAGTTGCGACTGTCTGTCTACTTGATTGGTGATCTTGCATAAATATTCTGGTATATGTAATGGATTCTCTTTCTTTCTGTGGTTGCGGGTTTATTCCTCGTCTGTGATTTCTTCCCCTTTCCCATGTGGTCGCGGCACGCCTCGGGTGAGACGCTCTGTTCTTCCTGAGCAGGGTGAAAATGCCGGCGTGTTACTAGACTACACCGGACCCTTGTTGGCCTCAACCCTGTGAACCTGGGTCTTGCCCGCGAGACCTTATTTTTCGCCAACAGCAGGTACCGTGTGTCTTACCTGCAGACCCCTGAGGGCGGAATTTTGAACCTATTTCCTCTCCAAAAATGAATTTTAAACCCTAAATTAAGGAAATGAATTGATGAAAAGCAAGGAAAAGAGGATGTGGATTACCTGGAGTAGACAATTTTTGATTTCAACGGTCGGTTTGTTCGGAATCTTCTCTGGAGTGTTTTTTTTCCAAAAGCTCTCAAATCTTCACTCTGAACTCAAACGGTAAAAATGAATTTGGAAAACTCCTTTTTATAAGTTTTTTTCGAATAAATGAAATTTAAATTTGTTTATTTTTCACTTTAAAAAGATGTTTTTTCAAAATGTTTTTATTATTGAAGCAGGTATGTTTAATTTTTTGAGTTTTTGTGTAGAATGCCGGATTTTTCAGTTGAAATGGTCATTTTTGAAGAAGAGTATACTTTTATCACTTTTTTGGGCTCTTTAATATTTATGAAAAAGTGAAACCATGGAGTCTTCTTTTAAGCCCTTTCAGACTCTCTAAAAATGAAAAGATTGCTAAGTACTTGACTATTCGAATTCGTTAGAGGAAATGAACAGTCGTCCCTTCAGTATAAGTTTACCCCTTTTCTAGACTGAAATGGACTATTTACAAAAAAGGTATACGTTGACTAATCATGCTCAATAGAGTTCTCTCCTATATTGTTTTATCTTTTTTTGGGCCTGAGAGACTAAATTTACGAAAAAGTACACCCATGGAGTTTTCTTAAGTTTTTTTTTTCTAACTCCTTAAAAATGAAAAACATCGAGTTTATCCTATACTGGACTCGTTAAAATTTAACAGTAAAGGACCTGTCGATTACAAACAGGAACGGACCACTCCTTCTTAGGGTTCGATTTTAAACTAAGTTGGACTCATTCGAAGGATGAGCTTATAAACAAGCAAAAGTTACCTCCTCAAGCTTGTCAAAAATAAAGAGGTACTTGCCAAAAATGGTGGGGGGAAAGAGAGAAAACGAATTCATTTGTTACACATTGATTTAAAAGCAATAAACCACTCTTGAACATGACACTTTTTGTCACACTTCTACCTGGGTTGGGAAAATCCCTTGCCTATTAGTAATCAAACCAATTGAAGGTCTTCAGCCAGTTTCTGGGTATTAGCTTAGGGCAACTGTCACCAAACCATATGCAGTGTCATTATGTGTTCAAGAGGATAGTCAAAAAAACCATTCATCTACAAACATTTGTCTCTATTTGCGTTGACCATCCCTGATTCAGTCCTTTCAAAAAAATTCTTCAAAACTTGATCTATGGTTTTGTGTCATGAGCTTGCTTACGATGGATCACTTTCTATCAACAACAACTGATCATCTAGGAATTTGATATAGAATCCTTCAGTACCTTGGAATCTGCATGCCTTAATGGCAGGTTTCTCGCCTTCAATGACAAGTTGCATCATCGACCTTCGATCGAATGATTCCGTGAAATGTTTGACTTCAAATCAATTATTCACATTTTATGGATTGTACTGAGTACTTTGTGAGCCATTGTTATTATTGGTGGTTTCTCTCACACTTGTTAACAGTTGACATCATTGACTAGTAATCAAGTGGATTCTACCATGTTCGACTTCAACACATTTAATCGCATGGATAGAATCATACTAGTTCGGGTAGTGGAAATCAAGACCCTGGATCTAGTTTCCACCATCCAGGCTGCGAGGATTTTTATTATTCATTATGCAATAGACTATCATTACATATGGCTGCGTCCATGCTGTGTCTATAATATTGATGTAATATTAAAATTGTTTTTGTATCAGAACAATTTTAGTTAGTTTTGATCTGAGTATGGGAATTCCTACCTCAGTGATGATGATGATGATATATATATATATATATATATATAATTTTCATTGAATGTTTTTACAGGGTTCCGACTGGGGTGTCCACAGGCTAATCCTTGAAATGATAAAGCACATCACTCTTCGAATGTTCTCAGACTTCGCACTTTAGGGGGAAATTTGTTACACTGAAATTTGTCACCATGAAGTTTTAGTACTCCCTTGGAAGTCTACAAAGTTCATAAAATCAAGCCTTGAAAATGAGATAAAATCTCATAAAAGTCTTAAAAGCACTTGTACCGCTCTTTCTCTTAACATTGCCTGCGGTGCCGCACCGTTTTGCTCTAAATCATGCGGAGCTAAACACACTTTTTATTCATTAAGGGTGCATACCTCTGTAAAAGGTAAAACAAAGGTAGAAAGTAACATTTAGAAGCCCAACAGTCAAATATGGAAGCTTCTAGAACCAATTATCCGGTCGAAGGTTCGCTCCTATCATGTATGTTCATTCCTCCATTATGGGAGCCTACCCCTTGATTTATGGATCCCAATCCCTTCAAAAGAGAATTCTATCCCTTCTTATTTGGAACCATAACCTCCTCTCTTTTCCTATAAATTGAAGCCATAGTGCAACTTCAAAGGTTAGAGTGTTGTGTGAGATAGTGGAAGAGTTAGTGAGTTAGACTTTGAGAATTTTTGAGGAGAAATGCTGTAGAGACTCATACTCTCTTAACTGATCATTATGTGGGAATGATTACACACCCATGTGCATTTTAGCTAAGAGAGTGCAAAGCTTGTCAGAGTAAAGGAAACGCTTGTTCTGGACCCCAGGAAGGCCTGTACGACATCAAGGTGGACACGGTTGTAAGGCTCTTCTTTAACAAAGATAATACAAATGAATATTGTTTTCTCAATGAGTTCTTTATTTAAATAGCTTATTAATCATGTTTTATTAATGGGTTATTTAATTAATTATCTCATTTCTTGAATTCCTTGATCATCTTGATAGATGTTTAATTCATGAATTATTATTATGCAGGTGCTTTTGATCTTTTCTTGTGTTTGTGATTGCAGATCCTTGACGACGACTTTCTTCAAGCCACTGGAAAGAAGATCAGCACTGGACTACAAGTATGTTTCTAAAACCATGTTATAGTTAATTCCAAATAAAACAGTATCTAGAGAAAATAGTTTTTATTTGTTCGTTTGTTGCTATCTTTTCGTAGGACACTTGGGAGGTCTGTCTTGTCCGCAAGAATGACTTATCCGTCCAAAAGTATATCCTTACATGACACTCCGCCCACCACCCACCAACAGTTTGTCGATGATAATATGATGTTCGGTCATCCTTCCGTTCAAGAAGCTAGTACCTTCAAAGCTTTTCTGGACATCTTCTCTGATGCCTCTGGCACCTCCATCAATGCTGGAAAAACACAAATTTTCTTTTTTAATACTCTAGCCATAACTCAACTCAAAATTTATAGAATCCTTAGATTCTCCATCGCCTCACTGCCTACCAAATATCTTGGAGCTCCTCTAATTGAATCTGCGATTAAGAATTCCTCCTAGAAAGAGCTTCTAAAAAAAATTGAGGCTCGCCTCTCCTCCTAGACCTATCAATCGCTCAATATTGCTACCAAACTTGTCCTAATCAAAGAAATCTTGCAATCCATGCCTCTGTATCTCTTTTTAGTTCTGGAAACGCCAAAATGGGTTCTCAAAAAAATCAATAATCTGCAGCACAACTTCTTATGGGGCACGTCAGGAAAAAATCGAAAATGGGCTCTAGTAAAGTGGTCATCCATTTGCACTCCAAAATTGGATGGGGGTCTGGGATTGATAAATCCGCATCATAGCAACACAGTTATGGGTGCTCACATTTGGTGGAAGTGGCTCTCCAAGCCACACACTCCTTGGGCCCTCCTGTGGACAGTCAAATACCCAAATAACAGGACACCTGCTGATCTTATAAGACTCACTACGGTGGACGTTGGCTCTCTTATTTGGAATGCTGCCAAACAACACAGAACCCTCATTCAAGAGCAAAAATTTTGGGAGGTCAGAGCAGGAGGCACAACTCGTTTTTGGGAGGATTCGTGGCAAAAAATGCCCAAATTGGAAGCTCTATTCCAATGACCTCAGTGGAAAGCGTCTCTTTAAGCTCAACTAGACAATCATGTCAAAAAATTCTGGAAACCCACGTCCATCCTGGGTCACCGTCGATGGCTACTAGCAACTCAATGGAAATAGAATTGGCAAGAGGAAACTTATGAGGAGATTGATAAATAACTAAATAATAGAAAAATCAGATGCTCAAAAAAGGAGGACATACTTAGATGGGGCTATACTCCTCAGGGCACCTTCTCCACCAAGGAAGCGTATCATCTGCTATATCCCACCACTCAGGATCCCAAGGACGTGATATGGACCCAAATATGGAGACCAGGCATCTGGCCCAAGGCCTCCACCTTCCTTTGGCTCCTAAGCAAAAAACGAATCCTCACATGGGACAATCTTCTGAGAAGAGTATTTATAGGTCCTTCAAGGTGCCCCAACTGTTTAGATCATGACGAAAATATCCCTCATTTAATGGACACATGCAAATTGGCCAATGAATTGTGGGAAAAAATTGACATCAGATGCAGAAGATCTAGCTGTATCAAAGGTGACATCATCAGTACCATCAAGAACTGGCCAATTGAACCTTACAATAGCAAGCTGTTAAAAACTCTCTGGATACTCCTACCCAAATTCATTCTCTAGTCTATCTGGAAAGAATGGAACAAAAGAATCTTCAAAAATCAAATCACTCCTCTGGACACCATCTGCAAAAATCTGTGCATCAATCTTCAAGAAACGCTCGCACCGCAACACTGCCAGGATTCTGATATCCCAAATCAAACCCCAGAGAGCATCATCTAGGCGATTTGGAATCTCTCCATTCCTGTCCTCCCTTTGAGCACTCACACTCCCTTAAATTATCCAGATTCACCCAGCTCTTGGATTCCCCCTTCTAGGGGACTGATCAAGCTAAATTTTGATGGAGCATCTAAAGGAAATCTGGGAGCATCTGGCTTTGGTGGCATATTTAGAGACTCAGCAGGAACTCCCCTCGAGGTCTTCTTTGGATCAATAGGATGGGACTTTAATAATTCAGCAGAACTGGAAGGTCTTTAGCAGGGTCTTCTTCTAGCTCAGGCGCACAACTTCTTCCCTTTAGAAGTGGAAGGGGACTCTCAAATTCTCATCAATGCAACAACTCATATCCTCATGGGTGTCTCTACTTCCAAGGTCTTCAAAAGTTGGCGTCTTGCTGCTAGATTTGAGTATATTGAACAATGGCTCAGGTCTCACTGGGCTATATCATTCAAGCATATCAAATTCTCTAGCAATAAGATCGCGGATCTCCTTGAAAAAAAGGGAGTTTATTATGAACACACCCTATTCTTGAGGCCTCTAGACAATATCAATGATGCTTCTCTCCTACAGGAACGCACTAAACTGGTGCAAATTGAAGCAATGCTCCTAGATGTGGGTGTATAAATGTTGGAGGAGGACGACAAGCCCAGCGTGTGCCACATGGACATGCATGGGCTCTGTTCGGCTGCATTTATATCAGCCAACGACTTGCCTCCTTCTGACTTCAATGTGCTCAAACTGAAATGTTGCTTTGCACTCCTCATAATGGCTCTATTCTTCATTATTCCTCCATTTCCCTCCCATTGCATCTGCCCCTCTGCGGTCTCAGAGCCGAGCTCTCGAACTCACATAGGGAGGCAGTGCAGCCTCCATTGTTGCCTCATGCTAGCTCCAGAACTCCATTTCAATCACAGTCTATACTGCAGCCTCACGCTTGCTCCTTCACCTTAGGAATTCAATCCCTTTGTCCGCTCTATCACCCCGCCTCCACTCACTTGCCTCCCAAATGAATCTGACTGCTCCAATATGCATAGAAAGTATAGAATGCACTGTTGCCGAGGCAATGGTCGGGGTCAGGCGTCTCATCCCCCTCTGTCCATTCCTCAACGTCTCACTCACCACCACCTAAAGAGAATTCCGCCCATTCCTTCTACTCGCTGAGGTAGAGGTAGGACTCATGCTTCTCGACCGCCTCTTTCTGTTCATCCTGAACCATGCACCTTGTCGCTTGAAGAGACTCCTATCCAGCGCCACTCCACAAACCTAGGCAGAGGACGGGGTCGGGTTTCTCATCCTCCTCAGTCCATTAATTTGGAGCCCCGCCCACTGCTGCCTGAGGAGAATTCTGTGCAATTTCATTATAATTGTGCTTTGGACAGACCCCATCTCACGACCACCATCACCATTAGTTTCCAGGAAGAAGCCTCCTTTTTTGCAGAACGAAGCACCAGGAAAAGACCAAGAAAATCCACCATAGCCACTGTGCCTTCGCAGCTCTTAAGGAAGTCAAAGGCCATACCTATCAAGTCTGATGCTAATTCCTCCAGGAGGAATGGTAATGGCAACAGTGGAAGTGGGATTCCCGAATGGTCAGGTGAAGAACGCAGGAAGGGAAGTTCCAGCATAGTTTGCACTGATACAACACCTGAACTAGCTGCCCATCAGGCGACACACTTAGATGATTCCTCTGACGACTACATGTGCCTCATTGTGGAGGAACCACCGCCTCAACAAAATGACACCTAGCTTGGAGAGGTCTTTTTTCACTATTCTGTTCATTTTTTATGTTAAAATTTCTTTCCAGAATATTTTCCCAACTTTTAAGTCTTTTTTGTATGAAGCTGGTTTCCCATTTGAGGGCAGCTGTATCATGACCGGTTTCCTCATCTGGGGTGGTCATTATTTTTTTTTCTTGACTTATAATGCCTCCGGAATTGGCAAGTACAACAATTTCGGAGGCTCGACTCATCCTGTATATTATGTTACATTAATAGAATTTAGTCCAACTTAGAAAAAAAAAACAATATACACCTAATAATTATTGATGTGTATGATATACGCTAAATCAAATTTACTAATGTGGCTATAGATTTGCATCATATATGCCTATCAATGTATATCAACAATATTGGTGAATGTAGTTGTGCTAGTTATATTTCAAATTTTATTTTCTTTAGTGTGATGAGAAAATGTTATTTTGAAAAGGTTCTAAGCAGAGTATGTGACAATGTAGAAATTGAAATAATTTAAACCCATTGTTTATTATATATAGCAAGGTTAGTATTACAGATGGAATGGTTATGGTTAGTAATAATTAAGAAACAATGGGTTTATTATATTATTTTGAGATGAAATGGTAAAATAAGTTATAAATAATTTACAAATAATGATTTTATAATTTATTTCATTAAATATGTTTAAAAGATTAAGGAATAATCAATAAATAAATGTTTTAAATGAATTATTCCTACGTGGATGGAAAATGTGAATGAAAAAATTGCTAACATGAACATGTTGATGGATGATTTTATAGGCATCCAATAAGATCAACTTAACATATCTCCTAAAATATTACGACCAAATTCAATTTATAAACTAGAGAGGGAAAGACAAATATTTCCTCATTATTTTAGATAACACGTCATAAATAACTATTGCTTGTTGGACGCTATTTTGTACTTTTAAAAAAAATTGACTTTAAAACTTGTAAATGTAGACATATATAGGTATAATTAATAAATATTGTGTATCTATGCAATGAAATATTTCATATCTATGTAATTGTAATAGATGTTGCTAACTATTAAAAGATATTGCATGCAAATGTTGGACTAGGATTGACATGGGTAACTATAGTGGAGTGAAGAATTTCTTATTCACTATTTCCAATAAATTCTAGCTAGGGCCTCCACCCCTCTCTAGCCTCCACTTAGCTCTCACATTTTCAATCCTTACTGATCATCGATTATGTCTTTACCTAGCTTCTACTTCTACTACTTGTCTTATATGTTTCTAGTACTTGTCTTATATGTGTGAGTTAATATATTTAATTATTATTGAGTTTAATGGTAATAATTCTTAGATTTTAAGGTTTTATGAGGAATATATTCTTATTGTTTAGGTGATTTTGGACAACATTTAGATGAGTTATTCTCTCCAACTAGTTAACTTCCTAGTTTGAGCTATTCTCTCCAATTAGTTAACTTCCTAATTTGGTAGGAGAGTGAAATATTTTCTAAAAAATTGAATCTCCAACATATAAAAGAGAAAGCATATAATATATTTATATATTTATTAGTAAAAGGTTCCATACATTTTTGTGTGAAATAATTATCTCAACTCTACTCTCCCATTTAACATTTTATCTTGAATTAAATCTTGTGACATGGAGAGGATTAGTGTCTGTTGGTTTGTCCATCGAGGTGTAATATTATAATTGGAGCCACTGTTTCGAGGAATGATTGGTTCCACCAAGCTTATCTCGATTGCAGGTTCATTAGGTTTGTCGATGTGGCAAATAGAGCCCTTCTTCGTCCCTATTGTCGGAAACCCATCTCCTACCAAAGTCGGATAATACCCAGAAATTTTGTAATTAAGAACCTCGGCTACTGTGTGCCTTTTCAATGTACTTGATAACCCCTCTGGCGATTTGAGTTTCAATTTCAAATTCAAATTCAAAATCTAAACCATGCAGTTTACCGCCTCTCCTTTTTCCACTATATTATTTCAAAAACACTATGTTTAGTTTCAATTGATGGAGGGTGATTGCAAAAAGCAGAGCGGGAGAGGATTCATAATGGAAATCACAAACAGTGCAGTGTATGCTTATAGATTGGAGGTTTCTGTGGTGTAGATTTTTAGATGCAGAACTTGGAATCTCCATAGTCTTCATTTCTAGTCTATGTTTTGAGTCTAAATCAGGACTCATCTTCAGGAATCTCCACAGTGCAGTCTATGCTTTTTGTAATTTTTTTCACTCTTGGAAACGATCTTGAAATAATTCCTAATTCCTTGAACCTTTAGTGGTTTTTTCATTTTCTACATGTGTTTTTCTATGCCAATGATTTTACATGGGGTTCTCACACAATGAGAGTTCATTGGAAGTTTGTACCAATGTTTGAGTACACTTTACTTGTCAATCTATTTTTATCAGGAAACCTCACCCTTGGATAATTAGTTATGGCCATTAATTGCCCATTTCACATTATTTTTCAGTTAGAAGAACAACTTATTTAGTATTTCACATTGGATAAGGTGGATTGTTGAGTTACTAACAGAACACATACATCTGAGGTATATTTAGACTATGTCATAAGGTTCGCCGAATTTGAACCTTGGGGTTCGAAATTCGGCGAACCTAAAAAAAAAAAATCAAATTTGATTAGGTTTGTCGAACCCAAACCCAAACTTGAATCGAACCTAAAATGAACACTAAGCCGAACGTGAAGGAAAATTTAATGAATTTTTCAATGAGGTTTGATGTTAATGAATTTTATGGTTTTGTTTTATAATTTTATTACAGCGGTTTTAAAAACAGTGGGAACCACAATTTTCTCTTCCTGCCACGATGACATGATTTGACATTATTTAATGGTTAGTTGATGATTAATTTTACAAAGCGTATTGATTTTTCAACTAAAGAACTCGATTTTCTCTCTGATTTGTCATTTGTCGTGTCGCTTCAGAGGATCGTGTTGCTGGCCGCTACAGAAGACTGTATTCCAGAGGACCGTGTATAGCTACGGACTACTGTATTGCAGAGGATCGTGTATTTTTGTGAATCATGTTGCATGCTATTGGTCATTTTTGGACACAAGTTTCAACCTTAGGAGTCAGGACTGTATTCCAGAATCCCTGGCAGTGGGCACCTGCACGTTGCGGCTCAACCTTGGTCCTCATCAAGCTTACTTCTTTCTCTGACTCCAACTCGATAGGCTAGTGAGCGATGTTGTCTTATATGGCATAGTCGGTTTGGGTCCTGGGAGTCTTCAATCGCTTCTTTTGTATCATTGTATGCTATGAATCATGTTATAAATATGCAAGCTAAGCCTAGTAGCCTGAGGCCTATGAAATTACGAGTGTTAGATCCGACCCCTACAAACTCTTGAAGAAATATGTGGGAGATTAGCAAAGAATTCAGAAAAATAGATGGAATAGGTAACATCGTAACCGTGCAATCACTTTTTCAAGAAGGTTCCCAGGGAGCTCTTTCTAGATATTTTCCTCCATAAGTTATAACTTATTAACTACAACAAATTCCCTATAGAGTATGTTTTTTCTCTTATCCCCGCGAGGCCTTTTACAGGGTTGAGGGAGGGGGCTTCTCTTCACCCATCCTTAAGGCTTAAACTAAGTGATTTAATTGCATTGAAATACCATGCACGCCATTTATTCCAATAGTTTCAACTTCCTACTTCGATTTTCAGTTCCAAGTTCCAACTCCATCCATTTGCGAGGGTAAAAAACATATTTTTCAAGGGTTATCTATTACAGAGATGGGATTTGTGTTTTAAGTTTTAACTTAACTAATAACAACTGAAGTTATGCTTCAAGCCTTCAACCGAATAATGTCACTTTTTTTGAAGGAGGCCTTTCATTAACCTAGAAATCCCCTCAATGTCTTTGTGCTCACTCTGCGAGAAACACATAAATTCACAAACCTAATTTCTAGATCCGTTATCAATCAAAGGGGTTTTTGGAACTATTTATCACCTAGATTTGGTCTTCAAACCCATTCATGTGTATGGCATATTCTCTTCTCATATATTTTCTCTTTTCATAGATCCAACGACTCCAACCAGTCCTTTATACACATATTCTTTTCTTTATACACAAATTATTTCCTTGTATTGTACTCCAAAGTGTTATAATTCTTTTTGGCATTGAGATGGCTGAATAGTTATTAACTTATTAGTAATTACTATAGTTAAAATGTTTTATGTTTATAATTTTTTGTATGTTTTATATTAGTTTTATAATTTATTCAAATTCAGTTAGTTTAAAAATTTGGCTTATTTGTATTTTTATTTTATGATTTTTATCATTTATTTAAATTTTAATTATAGCGTGCAAACAAAATGCAGAAATATTTTCAATGAAACCTCCAAAATCAATAGCAGAAGCATGAAAATATGTGGAGAAATTGGATGGGTCTCATGGGAGACATCTTAAATGAAAACTATGCAATGATGATTTTTTTGGGTCTTTAACTAGAGTGATGGACCATTTGTTGTCTATCTCTAATGGTAAAGGAGGTGGTGTTGATGGTTGCAAGAATGTGTCTGCAGAGCTCAAGGAGATACTTCAAAAAGACTATGATAAATTGAAAAATGCCAAGCAGGTGAAAGAAAACAAAAGACAACGTGTTCAAACATAAATTGCAATGAATTATAGCTCATTTTACTCACTCTCCTCAAGCATGGTTTGAATTGGAAGTTCATATAAACTAAAGAGAATTAAATCAAGTGGAACAACAACATTAAATTCTCTTTGGAAGCCCAAGTAGAAGAAATAATTTGATGATGTTGTACTATGGAGCTAATATTTTCTTTGAATCTGCCATTCCATTTAATGTGGTAAGAAGTCCTTATTTCCTCAATGCATGTAAGATGATGGCAGATTTTGGAAAAGGATATATCCCTCCTTGTTCTGAGACTATAAGGACCACTCTTTTGAAGAGGTCAAAAGAAAGTGTGACAAATAGATTACAAAAGATTAAAATATTTTTGGAGGGAAACAGGGTGAAATTTTTTATCAGATGTTTGGTAAGATATGAATAATAGATCTCTAATTAATGTGTTGGTTCATTGCCTTGAAGGGGTACCTTTTCTGAAGGTAGTTGATGCATCAGGGAATAATAAGACCTCTGAATACATTTTCAATAATTTAGATGAATCTATTCTTGAAGTTGGAGAAGCAAATGTGATCCCAGTTTTCATTGACAGTGCTTCAAATTATGTTGGCGCTGGAAAGATGATCATGGAAAAATACAAAAATATATATTAGACATCTTGTGATGCTCATTGCCTTGACTTATTGTCGCATGAATTGGCAAAGTTTTCATGGATTAATGAAACAGTTCGGAAAGAGAAACAAATTTCACACTTCATATTCAACCATCAACTCACTTTGAGTTTTTATAGGAGTAAACAATCTAGAGAGCTGCTAAGGCTTGTGAAACTAGATTTGCTACATATTACATCACTATCAAAAGACTAGTTGAATAAAAATCAAGTATAAGATGTGTTTTTTTGCCAAAATGAGTGGGAAATATTTTCCCTTTCAAAGGAAGCTAAAGGAAAGGAGTTGGAACATGTGAATTTTGGAAATGCTTTTTGGGACAATGCTCTAAATCAGGGAAAATTTCAAGGATGGTAAGTTATCTTAAAGATTAGAAACCTTGGTGAATATTTATAGTCCCTAACATGCAAACTATAAAATTTTTAGCTATATGTTTGTAAAAATATTCAAATTTATAATGATTTTATATAGTCTCTATAAAAAATTGGCAATTTTTTAGGTAAAATAATTTAATGGTATAAAATTTGGGGGAATAATTTTTAGGAAAAATGGAAATTGGAAAATCCTTTTTTTGGAAAAAACAAAGAAAACTAGCCCACCTGTGAATATTAGCCCCTATAGTTTTCCTTGCTCTAAAGGTCTTAAAAGTATGTGAAACAATTATTGATATGCTTTGCATGGTTGATAGCGATACCCCTTGCATGGGTTTTGTTTATGAAGGCATGGATCGTGCCAAGGAAGCCATTGAAAAATATTTTAATAATGAAGAAAATGAATACATTGAATTATGGGAGGTGATCGATGAAAGATGGAAGATGTTGCATAGCCCTTTGCATGCAACGACTTGTTATTAGGATCCTAGACTCTTTGGGATAGAAAGAACAAATGATGCAGAAGTCATGAATGACTTTTATGAAGCAATTGAATATTTGGTTCCAGATTTAGAAGAATCTAGGAGAATTAGAGAGCAATTTTGGGCATACAAGTTAGAAGAGGGAATGTTTGCAAGGACTAGTGCTATGCAAGATAGGCCTAACGTTTCGCCAGGGAGATGGTGGGAGTTTTATGGATCAGAGACCCCGGAATTGCAACATTTTGAAATTTGTGTTTTAAGCCAAGGATCAAGTGCTTCTGCTTGTGAAAGGAAGTGGAGCAACTTTAACCATATTCAGTCCAATAAAAGAAACAAATTAATGTCTACAAGGTTTGAAGACCTTGTTTATGTTCACAACAATTTTAAGTTGGCCTACAACGATGTGGATGATATAAGCTAAACCACATTTACTAATGTGGTTGTAGATGTGCATCGTATACGCCTATAAATGTATATCAACAATATTGGTGAATGTAGTTGTGCTAGTTATATTTAAAATTTTGTTTTATTTAGTGTGATGAGAAAATGTTATTTTGAAAAGGTTCGAAGCAGAGTATGTGACAATGTAGAAAATGAAATAATTTAAACCCATTGTTTATTATAGATAGCAAGGTTAGTATTACAGATGGAATGGTTATGGTTAGTAATAATTAAGAAACAATGGGTTTATTATATTATTTTGAGATGAAATGGTAAAATAAGTTATAAATAATTTATAAATAATTATTTGATAATTTATTTCTTTAAGGATGTTTAAAAGATTAAGGAATAATCAATAAATAAATGATTTAAGAATTATTCCTACGTGGATGAAAAATGTGAATGAAAATATTGCTAACATGAACATTTTGATGCATGATTTTATAAGCATCCAAGAAGATCAACTTATCATATCTCCTAAAATATCACGACCTAATCCAATTTATAAAACTAGAGAGGGAAAGAAAAAGATTTCCTCACCATTTTAGATAACACGTCATAAATAACTATTGCTTGTTGGACGCTATTTTTTACTTTTTGAAAAAATTGACTTTAAAACTTGTAAATGTAGACATATATAGGTAAAATTAATAAATATTGTGTATCTACGCAATGAAATATTTCATATCTATGTAATTGTAATATATGCTTCTAACTATTAAAAGATATTGCTTGCAAATGTTGGACTAGGATTGACATGGGCAACTATAGTGGAGTGAAGAATTTCTTATTCACTATTTCCAATAAATTATACCTAGGGCCTCCACCCCTCTCTAGCCTCCACTTAGCTCTTACATTTTCAATCCTTACTAGTCATCGATTTATGTCTTTACCTAGCTTCTACTTCTACTACTTGTCTTATATGTTTCTAGTACTTGTCTTATATGTGTGAGATAATATATTTAATTATTATTGAGTTTATTGGTAATAATTCTTAGATTTTTAGGTTTTATAAGGAATATATTCTTATTTTTTAGGTGATTGTGGACAACAGTTAGTTGAGTTATTCTCTCCAACTAGTTAACTTCCTAGTTTGAGCTATTCTCTCCAATTAGTTAACTTCCTAATTTGGTAGGAGTGTGAAAGATTTTCTAAAAAATTAAATCTCCAACATATAAAAGAGAAATCATATAATATATTTATATATTTATTAGTAAAAGGTTCCATACATTTTTGTGTGCAATAATTATCCCAACTCTACTCTCCCATTTAACATTGTATCTTGAACTAACTCCTGTGACATGGAGAGGATTAGTGTCTGTTGGTTTGTCCATCGAGGTGTAATATTATAATTGGAGCCAATGTTTTGAGGAAAAATTGGTTCCACTGAGCTTATCTCGATTACAGGTTTGTTAGGTTTGTCAATGTGGAAAATTGAGCCCCTCTCTGTCCCTATTGCCGGAAACTCATCTCTTGCCGAAGTTAGATAACACCCAAAATTTTTGCAATTAATAACCTCGGCTGTTGTGTGCCTTTTCAGTGTACTTTATAACCCCTGCGACGATTTGAGTTTCAATTTCAAATTCAAATTCAAAATCTAAGCCCTACATTTTAGCGCCTCTCCTTTGTCCACCAGATTGTTTCAAAAACACTATGTTTAGTTTGAATTGATGGAGGTTGATTGCAAAAAGAAGAGCGGGAGAGGATTCATAATGGACATCACAAACAGTGCAATGTATGCTTTTTATAATTTTTTTCACTGTTGGAAATGATCTTCAAATAATTCATAATTCCTTGAACATTCAGTGGTTTTTTCATTTTCTACATGTGATTTTATATGCCAACGATTTTACATGGGGTTCTCAGACAATGAGATTTCATTGGAAGTTTGCACCAATATTTGAGTACACTTTACTTATCAATCTATTTTTATCAGGCGACCTCAACCTTGGATAATTAGTTATGGCCACTAATTTCCTATTTCACATTCTTTTTCTTCTAGCAGAACAACTTATTCAATCTTTCACATTAGATCAGGTGGATTGTTGAGTTACTATCAGAACACATACATCTGGGATATATTTAGCCTATGTTGTAGGGTTCGCCGAATTTGAACCTTGGGGTTTGAAATTCGGCGAACCTCAAATAAAAAAATTGAATTTGATTAGGTTCGCCGAACCCGAACCCAAACCTGAATCGAACCTCAAACGAACACCAAGCCGAACTTGAAGGCAAATTTAATGAATTTTTCATGAGGTTTGATGTTAATGAATTTTATGGTTTTGTTTTATAATTTTATTATAGTAGTTCTAAAAACATTTGGCAACACAATTTTCTTTTCTTGCCATGTTGACATGATTTGACATTATTTAATGGTTAGTTGATGATTAAATTTACAAAGCGTATTTATTTTTCAACTAAAGAACTTGATTTTGTCTTTGATTTGTCATTTGTCGTGTTGCTGCAGAGGATCATGTTGCTGGCAGCTACGGACGAATGTATTGCAGAGGATTGTGTATTGCTGTGGACTACTGTATTGAAGAGGATCGTGTATTGTTGCGGATCGTGTTGCACACTGTTGGTTGGTTTTGGACACAAGTTGCAACCTTAGGAGTCAGGAATGTATTTCAGAATCTATAGCAATGGGCACTTGGATGTTGTGGATCAACCTCTGTCCTCATCAAGCTTGCTCGTTTCTCGGGCTCCAACTCGACAGGTTAGTGACCGACGTTGAATTATATGGCATAGTTATTTCGGGTCCCGGGAGTCTTCAATTGCTTCTTTTGTATACCTGTATGCTATGAATCATGATAGAAATCTGAAAGCTAACCCTAGTAGCCTCAGGCCTATGAAATTACGAGTGTTAGATCCGACCCCTGCAAACTCTTGAAGAAATATGTGGGAGATTAGAAAAGAATTCAAAAAAATAGATGGAATAGGTAACACTATAACCGTGCAATCGCTTTTTCAATAAGGTCCCTAGGGAGCTCTTTCTATATATTTTCCTCCATAGTTTATAACTTATTAACTACAACAACTTCCCTACAGAGTATGTTTTTGCTCCTATCTTGCAAGGCCTTTTACAGGGCTAAGGGAGGGGGCTTCTCTTCACCCATCCTTATGGCTTAAACTAAGTGATTTACCTGCATTGAAATACTATGCATGCCATTTCTTCCAATAGTTTCAACTTCCTACTTCGATCTTCAGTTCCAAGTTCCAACTCCATCCCTTTTCGATGGTAAAAAAGATATTTTTCAAGGGTTATCTATTACAGAGATGGGATTTGTGTTTTAAGTTTTAACTTAACTAATAAAAATTGAAGCTATGCTTCAAGCCTTCAACCGAATAATGCCACTTTTTTTAAAGGAGGCCTTTCATTAACTTAGAAATCCCCTCAATGTCTTTGTGCTCACTCCACGAGAAATAGAAAAATTCACAAACCTGATTTCTAGATCTGCTATCAATCAAAGGGGTTTTTGGAACTATTTCTCACCCAGATTTGGTCTTCAAACCCATTCATGTGTATGGCATCTTCTCTGCTCATAGATTTTCTCTTTTTACAGATCCAACTCCTCCAACCAATGCTTTATACACAGATTATTTCCTTGTATAATACTCCAAAGTGTTATAATTCTTTTTGGCATTGAGATGGTTGAATATTTATTAACTTATTAGTAATTACTACAGTTAAAATGTTTTATGTTTTTAATTTTTTGTATGTTTTATATTAGTTTTATAATTTATTCAAAATTAAGTTAGTTTAAAAATGTGGCTTAATTGTATTTTTATTTTATAATTTTTATCATTTATTTAAATTTTAATTATAGCGTGCAAACAAAATGCAGAAATATTTTCAATGGCACCTCCAAAATCAATAGCAGAAGCATGGAAATATGTGGAGAAATTGGATGGGTCTCATGGGAGACATCTTAAATGAAAACTATGCAATGATGAGTTTTTGGGTCTTTAACTAGAGTGATGGACCATTTATTGTCTATCTCTAATGGTAAAGGAGGTGGTGTTGATGGTTGCAAGAATGTGTCTGCAGAGCTTAAGGAGATACTTCAAAAATACTATGATAAACTAAAAAATGCCAAGCAGGTGAAAGAAAACAAAAAGCAATATGTTCAAACAAAACTTGCAATGAATTATAGCTCATTTTCTTCACTCTCCTCAAGCATGGTTTGAATTGGAAGTTCATATCAACCAAAGAGAATTAAATCAAGTGGAACAAAAACATTAGATTCTCTTTGGAAGCCCAAGTAGAAGAAATAAGGTGATGATGTTGTAGCTAATATTTTCTTTGAATCTGCCATTTCATTTAATGTGGTAAGAGGTCCTTATTTCCTCAATACATGTAAGATGATGGCAGATTTTGGTAAAGGATATGTCCCCCCCAGTTCTGAGACTATAAGGACCACTCTTTTGAAGAGGTCAAAAGAAAGTGTGACAAATAGATTGCAAAAGATCAAAGACTCTTGGAGGAAAACATGGTGCACACTTTTATTAGATGGTTGGTAAGATATGAATCATAGACCTCTAATTAATGTGTTGGTTTATTCCTTAAAGGGGTACCTTTTCTGAAGGCAGTTGATGCATCAAGGAATAAGAAGAACTTTGAATACATTTTCAATATTTTAGAGGAATCTATTCTTGACGTTGGAGAAGCAAATGTGATCTCAGTTGTCACTGATAGTGCTTCAAATTATGCTGCCGCTGGAAAATTGATCATGGAAAAGTACAAAAAAATATATTGGACACTTTGTGATGCTCATTGCCTTGACTTATTGTTGCATGACTTGGCAAAGTTTCCATGGATTAATGAAACAATTCGGAAGGGGAAACAAATTTCACACTTCATATTCAACCATCAACTCACTTTGAGTTTTTATAGGAGTACAACATCTAGAGAGTTGTTAAGGCCTTGTGAAACCATATTTGTACATATTACATCACTCTCAAAAGACTAGTTGAAGAAAAATCAAGTATAAGAGGTGTTTTTTGCCACAATGAGTGGGAAAGCTTTGCCCTTTCGAAGAAAGCTAAATATAAGGAGTTGGAATAGGTGATTTTTGGAAATGATTTTTGGGACAATGATATAAAGCATGGAAAATTTTACGGATGGAAATTTATCTTAAAGTTTAGAAACCTTGGCGAATCTTTATAGTCCCTAACATGCAAACTAAAAAATGTTTAACTATATGTTTGTAAAAATATTCAAATTTATAATGATTTTATATAGTCTCCATAAAAAATTGGCAAATTTTCAGGTAAAATAATTTAATGGTATAAAATTTGGGCGAATAATTTTTAGGAAAAATGGAAATTGGCGAATATTTTTTTTGGAAAAAACAAAGAAAATTAGCTCAACTGCGAATATTATCCCCTAAATTTTTCCTTGCTCTAAAGGTCTTAGAAGTATGTGAACCAATTATTGATAAGATTCGCATGGTTGATAATGATACCTCTTCTATGGGCTTTGTTTATGAAGACATGGATCGTGCCAAGGAAGCCATTGAAAAATACTTTAATAATGAGAAGAATGAATACATTGAAATATGAGAGGTGATCAATGAAAGATGGAAGATGTTGAATAGCCCTTTGCATGCAGCGGCTTGTTATTTGAATCTTAAACTCTTTGGGATAAAAAAAACAAATGATGCAGAAGTCATGAATGGCCTTTATGAAGCAATTGAATGGTTGAGTCCAAATTTAGAAGGATCTATGAGAATTAGAGAGTAGTTTTGGGCATACAGGTTAGAGGAGGGAATGTTTGCAAGAACTAGTGCTATACATAATAGGCCTAATGTTTCTCTAGGAAATTTGTGTTTTAAGCCAAGGATCGAGTAATTATGCTTGTGAAAGGAACCTGAACAACTTTAATCATATTTAGTTCAAGAAAAGAAATAAATTAATGTCTACAAGGTTGGAAGACCTTGTTTATGTTCGCAACAATTTAAAGTTGGCCTTGAGCAGTGTACCCAAAGATGCATCTAGTTCCTCTCAATCGTTGTTTGAGTCCATATCAGAAGAAGATGATATTAGTATTGATGATGACTCACTAGATGAGTCAAATGATAAGTTTGATGATCACCATTCTAGTGACTTTACTAGGCCATGTGCTTCTGATAATTTATGGATTTAGAGTTTTATGATTTTGCAAGTTGCAAGTTACAAGTAAGCCATAAAGATAGATAATCTATATTTTTGAATTTTGTAGAAGAATTTTATGGATTATAACTACTTGACATTATAGACTTTCTTTTTAAAATTTTGAAATTTAAAGATGTTTTCCATTGTTTTGAAATATAGTTTTATTGTAAATTGTAATTTTATGCTTAAATTCTAATTATATTTTGATTATGTGATTTTTTTCAGAAATTACAAATAATTTACATTATAGATATTTTTTTTAAAACTTTGAAAATCGAAAATTTTGCAATTCATTTTTGTATTTGCAAACTACTATGGTGTATGTGTATGTTTACATTTAACTAATATCATTGATATAATTAGATTCTTTTATGATTAAGTTATTCATATGTAATTATTAATCAAAATTAGTACTCATAATTTTATACCATATATATTTATATATATATTGAAAAATATGTATAATCCAACCAAATACTGAATTTGAAAGAAAAATTCAAATTTGAATTGAATTTCATAGAAAAATTCCAATTGGAATCGAACTTAATTGTTACCAAACTCAAATTCAAACCCCAACCGTGTGACAGAGTATTTCGCTCACTGCGAAACTAAGATGATGACATTTTCCAGCGTAGAAAGTGAAATGTTCGTAGAATAATGGGGCATGAAGTAAATGGATTTTTTTGTACACAACAGGGATGTCCATTGCCGCTACTCATGTGAAGGTAATAACCTGAGATCATTTCCTAATTGTCTTTTAAACATTATATTGCATGTACAAAAGCTTTTTATAGTAAATTTCGCTGAATTGTTTTTCGTTTATTGATCTCGATAAGCTTGAAAGTACAGATTATTTGGGCACAATTACATCTAAAAATTATCGTAAAAAAAAAAAGACAATTACTGCGCCAATTTGGAAACACAGCAAAAGAAAACATGGAGATTGAGGTTTGCATGGAGTTTTGTGTAAAAGATTTTGGAGGAGCTTGAAAATCATATCCGAGTTGTGAGATCCCTCGCATTTATTTTTCCTTGCATGTAAATTTCAGAGGCCACCATTCCCAACATCTTGCTCACAACGACAATTTTAGAATGTAAACTTAAGTTAAATTGTTAAATGGTAGTTTGGTGTGAGTAATTAGTGTATTATTGTCTGAAAATAACTTACATGACAATTTTAGAATGTAAACTTAAGTTAAATTGTTAAATGGTAGTTTGGTGTGAGTAATTAGTGTATTATTGTCTGAAAATAACTTACATAGCAATTTTTAATCTAGTAATTTTTAAGCTATACATCAATCAAAACTTTTAATAATTTATGAAATATTTGTTTATGTTTTGTAGAGATAAGGTTAGGTCACATAAATGTAAAATTTTGGTTTTTAAATTTATTTTAAAATGATAATAGATTGTTTTTATCATAATATAAAATAAAATAAAATAAAGAAAAAATATTTAGATATAGTATAATTTGATTAATGGAAAATGAAGTGATATAAAATTTATTTATAAAAATAATTAATTTAAATTATATTTCACTATATAATTTATTTAATTATATAGTGAATTTTTGTTTAAAATTGTATATTAGTGAAGCATTGTTTAAATTGAAGTCATTTGAAAATACTCCTTTCATAATATTCAATTTGCACATTATTAATTATCATCAATACCAATGGCATATGCGATTATTACTTTATATTGTGTTTTTTTCAAAGATTTTGAACAATTTTGATATGTTTGTTTCGTTTCCATAAACAACACTTATATGTGAAATTAATCAAATATTTCTATTATCTCGCTCAATGCAATCACTTTGTTGCAAAAATTTTAATTATTAATTTAAATTACCAATATATCACCTAAAAAACAAAAACACAAAAGAGAAATTCTTAATTTACACATTAACTATATTATAGATTTAAATTGTTTATATAAATTTATATCTTAATCAAAATGTCCTAATTATTGCTAACTTTGTTAATGAAATTACTCTCTAAAGCCTGAAATATGCATGAAATCTAGTTAATTTACTCAATCTTATCCACTTTCTTTTATATATATATACACACAGGTTGTTATTTATAATTTTTTTTGTTTAAAGATATAAAAAGCTTAGGGATTTTTTTTTGAAATGTATTTTTTTTAATTGTTTTCTCTCTTATCTACTAAGAACTTGAATTTGTCATTTATGATAAGTAATACTTTAATAGTGCATCATTCATGGTCCATCCAAAATCTCATGGACATGGGTGTATTTACCATTTTTTTTCTTTATTTATTTTTTAATTTATTCTTGGATGAGGACCTATGCTTCTTTTAAATACATTTTCTTCTTTATTTTATATTTTATATTTTAATCTTAATTTAATGGCTACAATAACAATATTATCTTGAAGAATATATGTGTGTGTGTGTGTGTGTGTGTCAAACCATGTTATTGTTGTCTTTTTATCCACATGAAGTTGTTTATATTCTCTCTCTATATATATGATCTTAGGTTCTTTTGGTACATTTACTATGCTTTTTTTTTTTCTAAGTAAGTCTATTTCTATTTATGTAACATAAAAATACATAGAGGCACAGGCCTCAGCAATGCAAGCCCAAGTACCGGACACGAGTGAACAAAAAAACATGAAACTGGACTGCCCATATTTGGGAAACCAGTCCCTAAAAGAGGTTTTTGCCGCCCACGCAGGGGAAACCAGCAATATAGTTAAAAGACATATATCCTTGTTCATTTTCAAAAAAAAATTACTATTCAGGAAAACAAAAAGGGATCCAAATGAATTAGGACCCAAGACCATAGAACAGCAAAAACCAAAGTGTTTACTTGTCATTTGCAGGAGAGGGTGGTTCCTCCACGATTAAGCACCTGTAATATTCACTGCTTCCAGCTTCTGCACCATATTTACTAGGTGGGAACGTCAGTGCAGATGGCGTCGTTATTGTTGGCATCTTCATGATCATCCCCAGACTGTTTTCCAGTGATTTCGTCCCTGTGACCACCTTTGGGACTGGGAGCCCCTTTCTCAGTGCCAATAGAAGCACCAAGATTCTGTAGATTGGGGGCGTCGAGGACATTGGAGCGGAAAAATTCCTCTCAGAAAGAGACTGTAATGAAGGCGGTGATGTGAGGTCTATCCATTGTGCAGGCATAATGAAACTCCGTGGAGTGAGTGGTTTGGCGGAGGACAACCTGCGAGGGAGGAGAGGAAGCGACTGTGGCAGCAAGAGTGGAGGTTGGTTGTGATGGAGAAGCGGTATGAGGAAACAGAGAGCTGAATTGTGGATGTGTCTGACCAGCAGACCGGTCTCTGCCTCGCCCACTTCGAGTTGCAGGGTAGCGACCATGGGCATACCCCTGAGAAGAGGAGGAATTCTCAGAGTTTGAAGAAGGTGGCATGCGAATGGCTCTGCTACGGCTGCTGCCGCAGTAGCAGCGCATTCGATGCCTTAAGAGAGGCATAGTAACACTGGAACGAGAACGATAATAGTGATGCTTAGGCTTAGGTGGGGAGATAGACTCAGGAGGCCAAGAAGCCGAGGTCAAATCCATGTGACAGTGCAGACTCTAAGAAAATTGTGCTCCAGGAGTAATCTCAATACAGCCAAGAAGGGTGGAACGCCTCTCGGTAAGCATTCAGGAGCTCGGCTCCGAGCTACCAAAGGGGCATTTGCAGCCCTGCAAAATAGGAGAGGAGAAATTGGGTTGCAAAAAACCAAATTGAAACGGAGAAGAAGACATACTCGACGGGTTCATCTTGTAACAATGAAGCGAGCATCGGCGGGAGTGCAGAGTTAATGAACGAATGCATTCGTAGCTGGCAGAATTTATGTTCATATGTATGAGCTCGTGGGTGGCCATATTTCTAGTCCACGTTCCATGCTCTGGTTGCCACCAAGAACCATCCTTCCAAACCTCGTTAATATGCACCCGCATCAGGGAGAACATTTACTATGTTACTTTCTTAATTTTTTTTTTTTTTTTTAAGAGTATTTTTAGATTAGGATTATAAGAGACTTAAAATATTATCATATATATATATATATATATATATATATATATATATATATATATATATATATATATATATCTATGTTTTTTTTGTTTTAATGGTTGTAATAACAAGGTTATCATGGCCACAATTTCTTATTTTTCATGTAAATGTGGTATTTTTCTTATCCACGTGATTGTTTTCTTTTTCAATTGTGGTTTTTTATATAAAAGATTTATAACCTTTATCTTATATTTTTTATTTGGAACATTTGCTTCATGTTACCTTCTTTTTTTCTCATTTTTTTTTAAATGCATTCTTCTATTAGGGTCATATAAAAAGGCTTAGGACATTTATCTTAGAAATTTTTGATGCATTTACTTTATTATTTTCTTTTTTAAGTGTATTCCTGGATGACTGCCTCTTATTTTAGGTAGATTTTTTTCTTTATTTCATTTATTTTATGTTTTTTTTTTAGTTTATGGTTTATTCTCCATTTTTTTTAAAGCCTAGAATAACAATGTTATCACGTCCACACTTTCTTTTTTTCCATGGTAATGTTTCCTTCCTCTTCAACATGACTTTCATCGTGTTCATTTATGTCTATATATTATGAAAAATTTTAGATGGGCTAACTTAAGCTTTCTCTCATGTGGAAACAAACTTAAATAAGTTGTCATAGCTTTACATCTATCATAATGCACTTCTTCAAATTCATCATTTTAATATGGAAACAAGCTACAATAAGGCTTCACCCATGGTATAGTCCTCCCTCTATTACTATGAATAGATTCCCCCTTTGAGGAAATCACCACCTTTTATTATAGGTATCTCTAGAGATGGAGGGAGTGACAGTGATGAAGGTTGAGGAAAATACAAGAAAGAGTTGACTATGTAGGATTAAGTTTCATGGCACAATAACTAGCCACAATTTTGAAATTATGGTTGGTGTTGAAAAAAATTACTAGATTGACATAGAAGCCTTGACTTAGTTGACAAAGGATGGGAGGGCTAGTCCTCATCAATGTTTTTTTATTTTCATAGAAAAAGAAGTGTAATTTTATTCATCAAAGAATAATGAAGTTATATTTTGCATATGCGAAAATTCATTCCATAGATACAGGCTAAGAAAAAAGCTATCAACCATCTAAAAAAAAACCTAGAAGGGCCAACATAAAGACCATTCCATATGGAATTTTACTACAAATTTTAGAAAAAATATTTAAACCCTAGGGTCCGCACAAGACACAAAACCCCTAAAGCCCATAAAATAAAACTCTGATATGAAAAAACGACATGAGCGAAAACCCTAAAAAAAACGAACTGAAAACCATATAGAAAATGACCTAGAGAGTCCATACACATGCCCAAAACTAGCAACAAAACATTACATGAGTAGGTTGACAGACCCCAAAAACAATAACATTAATGCTATAATAGAACTAGATCATGCAACATTCAAAACAACACTATTACATGTGGAAACAACACATAAATGAATGTCAATAGTGGGACAACCTATACATACACCACAACAAAGAAAAGGGGAAAGAAACCCAACAATACCCCAAAAAAAATTCGAATCTCAAACAAAAAAATGAAACCAAAGGAAATAGCAACAAACCACGACCCTAATGCAGAGATCGACAAACCAACTGATGACGATTGAGGGAAACATATGGTGACATCGAAAGTAAAGTAACATGATCAAAAGTCCCGAAAATGACGCAAAAAAAAAAAAAAACAGAATGGATCCACACCTAGACGAGGAGGCGCAATATATGATGAATATTCATTGTAGTGGGGGAAGACAACATGAAAAAAGAGGGCATCAACATCTAGGGTTCCAGCCACCAAACCCTCCCCCCCATCAATGCCTCCCCTAGTTTTCATCAATGTCACTTTATGCTTAACATCAATCCATCTACTATATCAACTTGTTCAATACACGCTTTAATTTACAAATCCATTACCATATATTAAGCAGAACCGTCCATTTACAAATTTTAATTCCCCTAATACACTCCTCATGCCCCCTCTCCCAACCCTAAATTAAATTTTATGTGGTTTATAGCATTTTAAATGGCCCTTAATCCTTTAAGCCTTCTTTAAGGACCTAAGCACCCTATTTTTCTCCCTTGAACTTGACCAATGCATTGAGACAACCATCTTAGGATACAAGACTTCATAAAGTTATCCACATTCTGTTATGAGGCCAATATCATTTATAAAGGGTCTATATTATGATTTTAGGTCATGTTAATTGCTGATGAGCCTTAGAGATTAATTTATGGTAAATCCCTTATTTTCTTACCTTAATTCTAGTTAAGGTCCCAATAACCATGTCCCCAATGTGTAAAAGTTCTGTATTCATGTCCATATCCACCTTGTAACATAAAGGTCCACTTTTAAGTGTCTATTTTATGGCCATGGCCTTGAGCATGACCCATTAGCTCAAGCAACTTAAGTTGCGGAGAAAATACCTCAACTTCTTCCTTGATGATCACCTCATACTCATCCCAGGTGAAAAAAAACTCATATCAACACCCATATCCCACTTTTAGAATGATGATATACTAAACAAGGCATTTTGTGTGGTTTGAGATCTTGCTCATGTCTCTTATGTTAAAAATTGCAACAAGAAAATCTTGATTTAATTTTCCCTTGAATTAAATTAGCAGAAAATTGTAATTCCACATCAAAAGACAAAAAGAATGAGTTAAGTTAGTTTCACTTAGTTGGCTCAGTTAATTTGAGTTGAGGGCATAACTTGAGTTGTGTAGAGTGATTCCTAAATTTTAGTAGCCTAGGTTCTAACTATTGGAAGAACTAGTAGGAGGTCAAACGGTGGGGTAAAACTTCAGTGTTCAACCAGTTAAGTGATAAATATGTCATAATTAATTGATGCATGCATGAATTATGAATTACCCAGTTGAAATTGGAGTCCAAGGGAAATGTACTATTAGTTGTATAATAATCCAGGTTGTACAGGTGGTGCATGCAGTCAGAGAAGGGCCTATAGGGATTGTACAATTATGGATTAGGAATTTCCCTAAACAATAAGGGCTAATTCCCAAGGAAATAACACTAGGAAATAGGGACTTGGGAACAACTTGTGAAGTAGTGAGATATATTATACTTGTGCAGAGATTGTTCAAGCTTGAACAAGAATTGTATTTCTTATCTATTTTCTGACTAATGCAATACATATAGGAAGGGGTTTTGAGCAGTTTCTTTCCCCTAGATATATCCTCGTGTATGTGTATTAATTGATTCATGTTACATGTTTTCTATTTTTCTTCTCAATCGTGAATTTCTTTCTGCAAATGAGCAAAGTAGATTTGAGTCTTGTGTTTTAGAATATTACATGAGCAGTTTCGAATCTACAATTAATTTCTACAGCTTAGTTCCTAAAAGATTCACTGAGGAGCTAAGGGCCTTATTTTCATGCCATACACACTAGGAAGGCCTTGAGACACATCCCTACAATGCAAAGCATTATAGGAGCATCCATATTCCACATAGGGACAAGACATCCTTAGTTTCTAAGCATCCCCAATGAGGACTCACACTAGTATCTTGGTTGTGAATTTAAAATTAAATTATATTTATTATTCATTATTTTAATCAGAAATGATATATGTGTGTGTGTGTGATTTTTATCATTTTAAAATAATGAATAATATATGCACATATTTAAATATCAATGTTTTTCATGGATTTGACATCAAATATTGAAAATGGTTAATATATTCCCCACAGTAAAATAAAATGGTTTCAATATTCATGTAAACTCAATTTAACCATGGATCTATCAAGGCACTTGAGGGATTAAATATTGTGAGGTGTGAATTTATTTTAAAGTGAAATATAAGATTTTTCATTGTTTAAATTGTGTTTTTTAACATATACATGGAATGTGTTTAAACTTATAGTTCCAAGAAATATTTTAATCATTTACTTATAACTTATTTTCGTATTTATTCTTAATGGTTTTTAAATTCCATATATATATATAGAGTTGATACTAAAATAAATTAGTTAGTATGGATAGTTAAATAGTTTATGTATATTAAAATATTTTTAAAAATAATAAGAATTATACATCTTCTCCACATCTAAAATTTAAAATATTATTTTTTAAGTACTTTTAATTACTCCATTTTTTAAAGCTGATATAAAATTATGTCATTTCACATTAACATTTAAATATTTTATTTATGCTTGAGAGTAAGAAATATTTTTACAACATATTTTGAGTTTCAATGTCAACAACAAACCAAAGGAACGCAATGAAAGTATGATTAATGATATTATATAATGTCTTTAATTAAAACTAATCAAATGGATATTTTTGTTTTTGTTTTTAACTATAAGTGGATATTTTTTTTTACTTAGAAAATATTTCATGTTTATTGTAAAAGGGATATGTGTCAACTTATTACTCATCTCCCTCATGTTGGCCTTGGCCTCTTGCCACAACCACATGTAATAACCCAGTTACTATTAGCAAATGAAAACTTTAACCTATGCATACACCACATACCAAATCTAATGCAAATATGTGAATTCATATATATCATTAATAAAAATCAACATACTATCCAAGTCAACTTGGCTCCAACCTTAAAACACAGGTATTATAAATTATTTACATTATACATCATGCTGTCGATATAACCTTCGCTTAAACTTATACAAAGTTTCTATGACTAGTATTACGAATTTCATTCTTAATACTTTATGAAGTCCGACAACATGATTTTGGTGTTAATATCAAAGTGTCAGCACATCAATTCGGTGTACAGGTTTTAAATGTTTGAGGTACGCATCAAGATTCTGATATAATTTTGCTAGCAAATGACTTAACTTACCACCACACATTTTGCAGTTGATATTTGTGATTCATTTATGACTCTGTGTCTGGTTCTTGATCTTTGAGTTACAGCTTCTACTTGTAGGGGTTGCTTGGCACCTCAACCACCATTGGTCTTCCACCCAAAGCATCCAACGGAGATCTGGGCCGAGGAGGTGGGTTAGGGTAACCACCCGCCCCCAACCTCTCACCTTTGTCTCAATGTTTCTCTCTCGGATGCCAATCTTGGCTCTGCAAAAACAACCTTCCTGAAGAAGCCTGCTAATGGCATTAATACCTCTCGGCGCTTTGAGGGTGGTTTTCAAGTTCTTTCCTGCAATTGGCATACACCTCCGCCTGCGAACCCACCTGTTGGTCTTGATCAACTATCGAGTCTCCTTAGCTCCGACGACATTGGACCCTATCTCCTACAAGATTTCTGCATTGCAGTTTTATTCAGTATGTCTTTTCGTCTAAGTTAGATTACATAGAGATTTAATATGAGTTTTGAGTTATTTACAATTTAAAACACTCAGATTTCTCACAATTTGTTTACTATTTTTGTCACCGCGAGGCCCATCTTGGAGTTGACATGGCTTCTTCCAAGCGCGATGAAAGGCAACCTGCTACTCTTCTTCAGAACCTTTAGGTAGGCGATGTCCCTTTTAATTTTATAATACTTATGCATAGATTCCCATTTTGTAATTTCCCCATTCTTTCCTCTGCATTTTTTGCAGGCGGAATGGTCTCGGCCCTCGATTTACTGGCTTTCGTTGTGGACTAGTGTAAATAACTTGCCTCTCATGGAGGATTTTTTTGTCTTTATTAATGTTCTATACATATTTCGATAGGTGATAACTTAGATTCGGGTTTGTTGTAATTGTGATAGTACTTTCATGGGTTTTACTCCCGGAACTAAGTTCTGGTTTCCATTCCAATTTTTGTAACAGTATTTATGAGAACTTTATGCATAGGCTTATTTGCCTCAGTTGGAGGACTAAACATTTATTTTCTTAAAGACTCTGGTTAAGTATTCGATGAATGATAATTAGGAAGTTAGCATGTATACAAATCTTGTTTTGTACATACGTTACTTGTTTTTCTTTTTGACTAAATACAATCTCCATTTTTCAATTTAGTTCTTTGGAGAAATATGCTTCGAATAGTATATTTTCGTCTGTAAACTATTTTCCCTATCTTTAATATGGTACTACCTCACATGGCAAGGTGTGTAGCTCTGGCTCCTTATTTTTTGTCGAATTTCTTTTGGGTTAATTATTTTGTACAAATGCTTTCACATTGAAACCCTTGTTAACAAATCATTGATTCCAGCAAATGGTTGATGGGATCGGGACTGGAATCCTCCTCGTGGAGTTCTAGCCCGAAACCCACAACCATCCAGCTTTTCCCTAAGTTGTATAAAGCCTCCCCTTGCTGTGAGGCTATTCATTTTTCTATTTAATCAGTAATTATTGTCGTGGTTTGTACTTATTCCTTTTATCAACGAAGAAAATCATAATTTAAAGTGCTAATTTCTATCTTAAGAATATTCCAGTTTTACTGTTATATCATATATTTTAATACTCTTCAGAAGACATGAATTCCACATATGTATATTTCGAACATGTAGGTTCTCAATTTAAAATCCTACAACAATATGTGAATGTCATACATCTTAATAATATGATAATGAACAGTAGGTAGTCCTCTGTTTTTAAATAAAACAACGAATTAATTCTAAATTTTTAAATAAAACAACGAATTAATTTTGAATGCAACTGGAAGGCTCTGTTATTTACTAGAACCAGTGCTTAATTAATCTGATGTTATTTTCTTCTGTGCATTAATATGTACATAGATTCTCAAGTCATAAATGTTCTACAATTAATTTTCCTACATCACCATACTGCAAACTCTGATAGTAAAATAAAATGGTAGGGTATACCTACTTCAGAGTTTAGGTTTTCCACAGTAACTATCGGTCCACCCAACCTTGAGTGAGGCAATTACGTCCTCTGCTCCCCCCTTGCTCCTCACCAGGTTTGAGGTAGTTTTCTGAGACAGGCAGTCAGACCTCAATATTTCACAAAATCCAGTCTGGTTGCACTAGGGTGAACTTCTAAGTTCCACTGGTTCTCACACTAGCTCAGGATAACTCAAGCCCAAACATTAGTTGCTTAACCCTTTTTCTTTTCTACATAGAACCCCATTCCCTTCTAAGATTTTTCCTTAAATCCTTTCGGGGAAGGTAACTGTCAGAACTGTCTCAACCTCTTCCTGAGTTTCTTGGAAAAATTTACCACACAATTACTTTCACCTTTTACTCAAATAAAAATTATCATTTTAAATTAAATCTTTAAAATAAAAAGTCATGTGTTAATGTCATTAATGAATGCCTCATTCGTTTCTAAATTTGGATATGTCTTAGTAATTCGTGTAACAACACATAAAAGTAAAAGACTAAAACAGGAAGTTACGTCTTCCCTCGCTGAAAGAAACACCATCCTTGGTGTTACTCATTTCCTGATCAGAAAATATTCGGATAAGCCTCAAACATAACTTCTTTGTCTTCCCAAGTAGCCTCCTCCGTGCCAAAGTTCTTCCACTGCACTTTAACTTGGGGGATGACTCGCTTCCAGAGCGTTATTTCTCTCCGATCTAGGATATGTTGCGGTTCTACCGGGAACTCACCATCCGGTTCTACATGTATACCCTGACAATGTATGATGTGCTTAGAATCGTGCACATAACGCTTCAATATAGACACATGAAATACATTGTGCACTAATATATGGCTTGGTAAAGCCAATTGATAGGCCACCCACCCTATTCTCTCTAAGTCTTCAAAGGGTCCACAGTAGCGGGGAGCCAACTTGGCACAAGCATTCCATCAAAGAGTTATTTTCTTTGGCTTGATTCGCACATACACATGGTCCCCTACTGTAAATTCCCGAAAGGTTATTTTCCTGTCAGCATAAACCTTTTGCCGGTCCTATGTCGCTATCAAATTCTGCCTAATTTTCTTGACTTCTCGCTCCATTTCTTCCAGCATATCTGGTCCAAGAATCATTTTGTTTTCTGGACTACTCCAGTTTATGGGAGTCCGAAACTGTCTCCCATACAATGCTTCGAAAGGGCTCATCTTAATGGATTCTTGATATCCGTTATTGTATGCAAACTCAACCAAATGTAGGTACTCCTCACATTTCATTGGTTGTTGCATTACATACATACACAACATGTATTCTAAAACTTGATTTACCCTTTCTGTTTGCCCATCCATCTGCGGGTGGTAAGCGTTACTAAATTTTATTTGCATTCCCAGTCTGCTAAATAGTGTCTTCCAGAATGCGAAGGTGAACTTCACACCACGATCTGAAATGACTGCTTGGGGAATACCATGCAACCTGAAAATTTCTTTCATAAAAATATCAACAATTTGCGTTGTTTTATAGGTAGATTGAATAGGGATAAAATGTGCCACGTTGCTAAGTCTGTCAACTACCACCATTATATAATCATTATTATTTTTGTTTCTGGGTAGTCCCGTGTTAAATTCAAGGGAAATGACTTCCCACTTTCAGTCAGGCACAAGAATTGGTTGAAGAAATCCCGCAGGATGCTAATGCTCCACTTTAATCTGCTGGCATTCAAGGCACTTGGTCAAATATTCAGCTATGTCCCTTCTCATCCCCGACCAAATGTAGTATTTTATGATTTTTGTTAACATATATTGGTACCCTGGATGCCCGACATAGGTGCTCCTATGATACTCATCCAAAATAATTCTCTTTAGACCAACTTGATTGGGAATATGTATCCTCTTCCAGAAAAAAAGAAGTTATTTTTCATTGAGTTCATATTCAGACTATTTTCCTTGTCCTTCATCATCTTTTACTTGCTACCACAAGTTCTGATATTCTGGGTCCTCCCTTGCTGCTTCCAGAATCTGATATTGTAATTTAAATTCATTCTGGCTAAAATAGAGTTCATAAATGTCGTGCAATTTTCTACTTAAGGCATCTGCCACTTTGTTCTCTTTTCCTTTCAAATGTTGAATATAGAAGTCAAATTCACTAAGAAATGCATTCCATCTCGCTTTCCGGGCATTCAAATTAGCCTGCTTAAAGTAGCTAGTTAAGCTACTAAGATTGGTCCTCAGCACGAATCTTTTCCCTAACAGATAATGCCTCCATATCCGCAAGGCATGCACAACTGTAATCAGCTCCAAATCACATTTTGAATAACACTGCTCGTCATCCTTTAGCTTCCTAGACTCATATGCTATGACTCTTCCCTCCCGAGTCAACACTGCTCCTACACCCTCCTTACATGCATCAGTACATACTTCGAATTATTTACTTGAATCTGCTACCTTCAAGACATGAGAAGTGGTTAACAAATCTTTAATAATTCAAAATTGTTTTGGCATTCTTGTGTCCATTTGAAAACCCGTCCTTTTATTTGCAAAGAAGTAATAGGATAAGATATTTTAGAAAACCCATTGATGAATCGTCGGTAGTAACTAGCTAAGCCCATAAACGAACGTATGTTTGCCACATTTTTTGGAACCCTCCACCAACTATTCCTTCAGTTGAAATCACATGCCCTAAGTATTGGATTTTCTCCTTAAAGAAATCACATTTACTGAACTTGGCATAGAGCTGATGCTCTCTTAGCTTTTTTAGCACAATAAGCAGATGTTCTTTGTGCTCTTCTTCATTTCTAGAGTAAATTAAGACATCATCAATAAATATTAACACAAATTTATCCAAATATGGGTGAAAAATTCCATGCATTAAGCTCATAAATGTTGCTGGTGCATTGGTTAACGCAAATGGTAACACCACAAACTCGTAATGTCCATATTTGGTACGGAAAGCTGTCTTGTTTATATCTTCATCCTTGATTCGGATCTGATGGTAGCGTAACCTTAAGTCAATTTTGGAGAATATTGTAGCTCCCTTGAATTGGTCAAACAAATCATAAATGCGCGGTAGGGGTTGCTTGTTTTTAACAGTTAGCTTCTTGAGCTAATGATAATCCATACACATATGCATAGTATCGTCCTTATTCCTTATGAACAACACTGGTGCTCCCTATGGGGACACACTTGGCCGAATATAACCTTTATCCATCAACTCCTGCAATTGCATCTTTAACTCTGTTAATTCCGGTACACTCATTCTGTAGGGAGTCCGGGACACAGGTGTTGCCCCAGGTATTAACTCAATAGTAAAGTCTATGTCTCTTTTTGGTGGCAGCCAAGGAATCTCCTCAGGAAAAACATCTTGAAATTCTTGTACAATAGGAATATTTTCTAACATAGCAGTCTTATCTTTTGTATTGATGAACCTAACTTTAATTGCATAAAGCTGGTAGCCCTTCCTTATACATTTACTTAGCTGTGATGCAGTAATGGGTCAAAACTTCAAAGGCTTTTTAATGCCCTATAGTTCCTATCTTGACCCATCATTAGACTTAAAATGTATAACCTTATTCTTACAGTCCACCAAAGACCAGTGTCTCTCTAGCCAATCCATCCCCAACAATATATCATAAGAGACCAATGGTAGAACATTGAGTTCCACATTTATGTGCTGGTCCCCAATTTTTAATTCACAGTCGGGTACCTTAGTATGAACCCGTCTTCTAGTCCTTGTAGCCGGCTAAACCAACCATGTCTTTTTAAATTTCTGTTCCTGCAATTTACTACTTTCAACTACAGGAGGGTGTATGTAGCTCAAACTGGCACCAGGATCAACTAGAATAGAAACAACTAGAGTTTTAATCTTACCTTCTAATTCTATCATGGTCGGCTGGTAATCCGCTTTTTGATCCTCCAGTGTTGCGTTTATTCTGGATATGTTTTGAGCTACATCCCCCACCGTTGATGCTTCTTGCAGATTTTCTTCCACCTCGCTTCGTCCCCGATGTGGACAGTTCTTAAAATAATGAGCTTCTCCACATCCCCAGCACTGCAATGGAGGTTTCTGGGGTTACCCAATATCTGGTCTACTAGAAGCTTCATTAGGCCTTTCTTCCCCCATCCACTTAGTTCTGTTTTGGCTTTTACCATTATGTTTGCTGAGTGGATGTCTTGCAACATTATTGAAATTGTTGGATCTGCTATTTCCGTTATTGGTAAAACTTTTCTGCCCCTTTCGAGGTGGCCATCTTTCCCAACTTCTCCTTTCACTTTGGACTGCTGATAAAAAATTCTTGTTTTTCTTATCACTTAATCCATGGTCTTCGGATTCACGAACTCAATTCTTTCTTTCATATGAGTTGGAAAATTGCTCAAAAAATGGTGCACCTTGGCCTTTTCATCACGCAAGTAAGGTACATATCTTAGTAAAGATGTGAATTTTGTAATAAATTTGTCCATAGTCATTTTGCGTAGTTTCAAATCATGAAACTCTCGAGACTTCTCATCATAAAATCTTTCAGTCAAGTACTTGTCTTTAAAGTACTGCTGAAACTCATCCCAAGTTACGTTTTGGTCTTCTACTCCTCTTACATTCTTCACTTCCTCGCACAACAACGTTTCTTTCTCCAGCAGATGGTAGATGGCTAGGTGAGCTTTAAGCTTGTTGTTATACTCATACACTTGAAAGTATTTATTCATATTTATGTTCCAAGCTTCTTCCATTTCCTCTGCCTCTCCATCAAAGGTAGGAGGCTTGATCTTCTGGAATTCTCCCTGTAATTCCACTTTCTGATTTTTCAGCTCCTTCTCCTCCATGACATTTCCAGATTCCGCCTTATTATAGGTTCAACTTATATGGCTTTTTGGCATTTGACTATCTTCTACATGATCATGTACTGCTTGGCGTGGTTCTCTATTTTCCTGAGTGTTTCTCTCAGGACTAGGTTGTCCACTGGGAGGATTCTGTCTATTCGATAGAATTTTCAGTATCCTCTCTTGCTCTCTCATCAACCTTTCATGATCACCGCGGACTTTAAGCATTTCTTTTTGTAACTATTGTACGTGTCCACGAAATTATTTGCTTGCCATTGTTGTTCTTCCAGAATTCTGCTTGTTTGTTGGTGTTGGTCCACACTTAACTACACCCACATCTCGGGACTGACCTCAGGATTGGTCACAGGATGGATCTCTCCCATACCTATGACTGGGTGTTGACTTGATCCTCTTCTCATGGCAGACTAACTTGTTCCTGTACTTAACACAATATTAAATTGTTAACTTTAATAAAAAATCATAACAGAAAAATGGTTCTGGCCCATTTGGCCCAAGTTTTGTAACTTAGGCTTTGATACCACTTGTCACAACCACATGTAAAAACCCCATTTACTATTAGTAAATGAAAACTTTAACCTATGCATACACCACATACAAAATATAATGCAAAGATGTGAATTCATATATATCATTAATAAAAATCAACATACTATCCAAGTCAACTTCGCTCCAACCTTACAACACAGGCATTATAAATTATTCACATTAGACATCATGCTGTCGATATAACCTTCGCTCAATTTTATACAAAGTTTCTAAGATCAGTATTATGAATTTCATTCTTAATACTTTATGAAGTCCGAAAATATGATTTTTGTTTTAATATCAAAGTGTCAACGCATCAATTCAGTGTACAGGTTTTAAATGTTTGAGGTACGCATCGGGATTCTGATATAATTTTGCCAGCAAATGATTTAACTTACCACTATACATTTTTTAGTTGATATTTGTGATTCATTTATGACTCCATGTTTGGTTCTCGATATTTGAGTTACGACTTCCACCTGTAGGGGTTTCCTGGCACCTAAACCACCATCGATCTTCCACCCAAAGTATCCAACGAAGATCAGGGTCGATGAGGTAGGTTAGGGTAACCACCCACTCCCAGCCTCCCGCCTCTGTCTCACTGTTGCTCTCTCGGATGCCAATCTTGGCTTTGCAAAAACAACCTTCCTGAAGAAGCTTGCTAATGGCGTCAATACCTCGCGGTGCTTTGAGGGTGGTTTTAAAGTTCTTTCCTGCAGCTGGCATACTCCTCCGCCTGCCAACCCACCTGTTGGTATTAATCAACTATTGAGTCTCCTCAGCTCCGACGACGTTGGACCCAATCTCCTACAAGCTTTTTGCGTCGTCTTTTTCTTCAGTAAGTATTTTCAGCTAATTTAGTTTACAGAGAGATTTAATATGAGCTTTGAGGTATTTACAATTTAAAACACTCAGATTTCTCACAATTTATTTACTATTTTTGTCATCGCGAGGCTCAGCTTGGTGTTGAAACGACTTCTTCTAGGCGCGATGAAAGGCAACCTGCTACCCTTCTTCAAAACCTTGAGGTAAGCGTTGTCCCTTTTAATTTTATAATACTTATGCATAGATTCCCATTTTGTAATTTCCCCATTCCTTCCTCTGCATTTCTTACAAGCGAAATGGTCTCGAACCTCGGTTTATTGGCTTTCGTTGTGGACTAGTTTAAATAACTTGCCTCTCATGGAGGACTATTTTGTCTTTATTAATGCTCTGTACATATTTCGATAGGTGATAAATTAGATTCGGGTAGGTTGTAATTGTGTTTTTACTTTCATGGGTTTTACTCTCAGAACTAAGGTCTGGTTTTCATTCCAATTTATGTAACAATATTTATGACAGCCTTATGCATAGGCTTATTTGCCTCAGCTGGAGGACTAAACATTTATTTTCTTAAAGACTCTGGTTAAATATTCGATGAATGATAATTAGGAAGCTAGCCTATATACAAATCTTGTTTTGTACATACGTTACTCGTTTTTCTTTATGAATAAATACAATCTCGGTTTTACAATTTAGTTCTTTGGAGAAGTATGCTTCGAATAGTATTATTTTGTCTGTAAATTATTTTCCCTATCTTTAATATGGTACTGGCTCACATGACAAGGCCTGTAGCTCTGACTCCTTATTTTTTCTCGAAGTTCTTTTGGGTTAATTATTTTCTACAAATGATTTCACATTGAAACCCTTGTTAGTAAATCCTTGATCTCGACAAATGGTTGATGTGACTGGGACTGGAATCCTCCTCGTGGAGTTCTAGTCCGCAACCCACAACCATCTAATTTCTCCCTAAGTTGTATAAAGCCTTCCCTTGCTATGAGGCTATCCATTTTTCTATTTAATCAGTAATTATTGTCGTGGTTTGCTCTTCTTCCTTTTATCAATGATGAAACTCATAATTTACAGTGCTAAGTTCTATCTTAAGAATATTCTAGTTTTACTGTTATATCATATATTTTCATATTCTTTAGAAGATAGGAATTCCACATATATATATTTCAAACATGTAGGTTCTCAATTTAAAATCCTATAACAATATGTGAATGTCATACATCTTAATAATATGATAATGAACAGTAGGTGGTCCTCTGTTTTTAAATAAAACAACGAATTAATTTTGAATTTTTAAATAAAGCAACGAATTAATTCTGAATGCAACGTGTAGGCTATGCTATTTACTAGAACTAGTACTTAATTGATCTACCATACTATCAGTAAATGAAAACTTTAACCTATGCATACACCACATACAAAATATAATGCAAAGATGTGAATTCATATATATCATTAATAAAAATCAACATACTATCCAAGTCAACTTCGCTCCAACCTTAAAACACAGGGATTATAAATTATTTACATTAGACATCATGTTGTCGATATAACCTTCGCTCAAGTTTATACAAAGTTTCTAAGATCAGTATTATGAATTTCATTCTTAATACTTTATGAAGTCCGAAAATATGATTTTTGTGTTAATATCAAAGTGTCAGCGCATCAATTCGGTGTACAGGTTTTAAATGTTTGAGGTACGCATCAGGATTCTGATATAAGTTTGCCAGCAAATGACTTAACTTACCACTTTACATTTTTTAGTTGATATTTGTGATTCATTTATGACTCCATGTTCGGTTCTCGATATTTGAGTTACGGCTTCCACCTGTAGGGGTTGCCTGGCACCTAAACCACCATCGATATTCCACCCAAAGTATCCAACGAAGATCTGGGTCGAGGAGGTGGGTTAGGGTAACCACCCACCCCCAGCCTCCCGCCTCTGTCTCACTGTTGGTCTCTCGGATGCTAATCTTGGCTCTGCAACAACAACCTTCCTGAAGAAGCCTGCTAATGGCATCAATACCTCTCGGTGATTTGAGGGTGGTTTTCAAGTTCTTTCCCGCAGTTGGCATACTCCTCCGCTTGCCAACCTACCTGTTGGTCTTAATCAACTATCGAGTCTCCTTAGCTCCGACGGCGTTGGACCCAATCTCCTACAAGCTTTCTACGTCGTCGTTTTCTTCAGTAAGTCTTTTCAGCTAATTTAGTTTACAAAGAGATTTAATATGAGTTTTGAGGTATTTACAATTTAAAACACTCATATTTCTCACAATTTTTTTTACTGTTTTTGTCATCGCGAGGGTCAACTTGGTGTTGACACGGCTTCTTCTAGGCGCGATGAAAGGCAACCAGCTACCCTTCTTCAAAACCTTGAGGTAAGCATTGTCCCTTTTAATTTTATAATACTTATGCATAGATTCCCTTTTTGTAATTTCCCCATTCCTTCCTCTGCATTTCTTACAAGCGAAATGGTCTCGAACCTCGATTTATTGGCTTTCGTTGTGGACTAGTTTAAATAACTTGCCTCTCATGGAGGACTATTTTGTCTTTATTAATGCTCTGTACATATTTTTATAGGTGATAACTTAGATTCGGGTAGGTTGTAATTGTGTTTGTACTTTCATGGGTTTTACTCTCAGAACTAAGGTCTGGTTTTCATTCCAATTTATGTAACACTATTTATGACAGCCTTATGCATAGGCTTATTTTCCTCAGCTGGAGGACTAAACATTTATTTTCTTAAAGACTCTGGTTAAATATTCGATGAATGATAATTAGGAAGCTAGCCTGTATACAAATCTTGTTTTGTACATACGTTACTGGTTTTTCTTTATGACTAAATACAATCTCGGTTTTACAATTTAGTTCTTTGGAGAAGTATGTTTCGAATAGTATTATTTTGTCTGTAAATTATTTTCCCTATCTTTAATATGGTACTAGCTCACATGACAAGGCCTGTAGCTTTGACTCCTTATTTTTTCTCGAAGTTATTTTGGGTTAATTATTTTCTACAAATGATTTCACATTGAAACCCTTGTTAGTAAATCATTGATCTCGGAAAATGGTTGATGTGATTGGGACTAGAATCCTCCTCGCAGAGTTCTAGTTCACAACCCACAACCATCTAATTTCTCCCTAAGTTGTATAAAGCCTTCCCTTACTCTGAAGCTATCCATTTTTCTATTTAATCAGTAATTATTTTCGTGGTTTGTTCTTCTTCCTTTTATCAACCATGAAACTCATAATTTACAGTGCTAAGTTTTATCTTAAGAATATTCTAGTTTTACTGTTATATCATATATTTTCATATTCTTTAGAAGATAGGAATTCCACATATATATATTTCAAACATGTAGGTTCTCAATTTAAAATCCTATAACAATATGTGAATTTCATACATCTTAATAATATGATAATGAACAATAGGTAGTCCTCTGTTTTTAAATAAAACAACGAATTAATTCTGAATCCAACATGTAGGCTCTGCTATTTACTAGAACTAGTACTTAATTGATCTACTATTATGTGCATGAATATGTACATAGATGCTCAAGTCATAAATGTTCTACAATTAATTTTCCTACATCACCATCATCACCATACTGCAAACTCTGACAGTAACATAAAATGGTAGATTATACCTACTTCAGAGTTTAGGTTTTCCACAGTAACTGTCGGTCCACCCAACCTGGAGCAAGGCGATTACGTCCTCCTCTCCCCCCTTACTCCTCACCAAGTTTGAGGTAGTTTTCTGAGACAGGCAGTCAGACCTCAAGATTTCACAAAATCCAGTCTGGGTGCACTAGGGTGAACTTCTGAGTTCCACTGGTTCTCACACTAACTCAAGCCCAAACATCAACTGCTTAACCCTTTTTCCTTTTCTGCATAGAACCCCATTCCCTTCTAGGATTTGTCCTTACATTATTTCTGGGAAGGTAAATGTCAGAACTGTCTCAACATCTTCCTGGGTTTCTTGGAAAAATTTACCGCACAGTTACTTTCACCTTTTACTAAAATAAAAATTATCATTTTTAATTAAATCTTTAAAATAAAAAGTCATGTGTTAATATCATTAATGAACCTCATTTGTTTCTAACTTTGAATATGTCTTAGTAATTCATGTAACAACAGATAAAAGTAAAAGACTAAAACACGAAGTTACACCTCTTCACAAAATAATATATATATTTTGAATTACTCTATATTTTTTAAAGTTGACATAAAACGATATTATGTGCAATGAGCATCCAAATATTTTATTTATGGTTGAGTGTGAAAATGATATTCTTACCACATATTTTAAGTTGTGTGAGAGTGTGAGAACTAGATTATTGAAATTTTATAATGTTTTTAATTAAAAAGAATCATTAACCAAATAAATATTTTCATTTTTGTTTTTAAATTATGATAACATTAATTTTTATTTAGAAAATATTTTATTTTCATTTAAAGACTAATGGATTTAAATAATTACACATTCACTTCATACTCAAGTATAAAACTCTATTTACCAATAAATTTTAAAAAAATTAGAAAAAAATATAAATTTCATATTTTTATACTTAATATTATTTGTTTTTAATAAACAAATAATATTACTTATTAATTTTTTTATATAAATTAAAAAAAATCTAAAAAAATATTAACCATCGTCATAATATTGATGATAATTAAATTCATAAGTAATATAATTAAATTCGTAAATAATAATAATTTATAATTTTATTTTAGAGTCTAACTTTTCCATATATCAATACAAATAGTTCTTTAAATTTTAAATAAAAATTCCAATAAGTGGCGTTCAGTTGAGTGAAAGTTCGCATACCAAGCTCTCGATGGAGTATGATAAATATTTAGTTACCTGAAATTACAATGCATTACTTGCTTCCATGCGCACTTGTTGCTTTGCATAGGCAATGACCCGTGGGTGAGTTGTGGCAGGTGATACATATTTTTTAAGGCTATAGTGTTATTTTAATGCAGTTAAGTAGTATATATAGTGTTATTTTAATGCAGTTAAGTAGTATATGTTTATCATGAGATTTAAATTTGTTTAAATTAATGGTAGGATGTATTGTCTAGTCACATTAATGAGACTATAGTTTAGAAAATAATGATAGTCTGGAAAATATATGTCTACCAACTGCATTAATAAAACTATAGTCTAAGAAATAATGGTCGTCGTCTCCAGGCCCCTCAGACATAACATTTATACATGATACGCTTCCACGTGCAAAAGTTTCCTGATGATAAACAATTCTAATGAATAACGTCAACGTCTGCCTATGTAAATGGAGATGGAGAGGTAGGCCCAACCAACCACGTAAATATATTATTGGATAAGGGTTGTCAACTGCTGCCGAAAGAAAGAAGTAGTAAGTAGTGGATGGTGGAACAACATGCTATGGCTGGGTTCACTCATTCTGTGTTGAGAATAGTTATGAAGTCTGGGCATCTATAATCAACCTGAAGTCATGTCATCGCTGAAACATGGAGTTGTAACTTGAATTTTGATGTAGTCTCCCACCACTCGACCTCTAAGAGAACCCTCAGCTCATTTGAAAAGCTTACGAGGCTTCGTGTTTGAAGTGCGGTTTGGTCGTAGTATGGAAATCCCTGTGGCACTGAGATGTGCCACAGGCTCAGTTGTGGGACTGCATGCAGTGGAAATGAAAGAGATCTCAAACATGCAGGCGGTGCTACGGCTGCGGTTCTACGAAGAGGATGAGAAAAAGTCACTATTACATGAAGAGCACTCTTTTAAGACAATTATTAAGACAAAAGAAAATCTTTTGTATTAAAAATTTATTTTTTATTTTAATTATTTTACATTAAAATTTAATATTAATTGAATTGTCTTAAATGAAAAATTTAAGAAAAAACAGTTTTTTAAGAGAAAATTTTATATTTAAGATAAAAATAATTTGAGACACAAATATTTTAAGACACAATTTTATATTTAAGACAAAACAGTTTAAGACAAAAATATTTAAGAAAAAACTTTATATTTAAGACAAAATAGTTTGAGACAAAAATATTTTAAGACAAAAACAATTTAAAATAAAAAAATTTTCAGACAAAACTTTATATTTAAGACAAAAACAGTTCGAGACAAAAATATTTTAAGACAATGGCCACTTAAGACGATGTCAATTAAGATGAAACTCATTTAAGATAATTAACAATTAAGAAAAAACCATATCAATTTAAGACAATATTATCTAACACCTACAAAATTGACTCTGATAGTGAGACCTAAGTCTATCAACTCGCATGCCACTGTTTTCTCGCGCCTATACCAAGGCTACTATTTCACTTACCATTCACGTTATCTTATATAAAGACAACGATTTTTTTGGCTCTTCATTTTGGTGGGGTAGCCGACTCTGAAGAATGTGACAAATTTTCTTGGAAAAATTCCTCAGACATCAATTCCTATATTGTCCCTTCGATCTTTGTTGATACGATTAGATACAACTCGTCTATCGTTGACCCATAACCAGTTCCTCTGAACAACTTAGTGCTAGCTAAAAATCTCATAACCTTAGGTTTTAAATTCTATCTAAGCATCTTATTTGTTGTGACAAAATATGTCTATGGGATTATTCAAGACATTCATTTTCCTAAGCAACTGTGACTCTACACAATGTATGATATCATCATGTACAAAAGCTATAGTTTATTTGCTTCCTCTAATAGGAAATTGTGAAGTTGATACGAGTTTGTTTAGTTTGAAAAATTTGATGCTAATATAAGTCTATCTCAACATATTATTTGTTGTCACAAACAAAATATTCCTATAGGTTTGTTCAAGACATTCATTTTCCCCAACACGTGTCACACTCTGCATATTGTATTATATCATAGTGTACAAAAGTTACAAAATATTTTCTTTCTCTAAATAGGATATAGGGAATTTGATACAAGTTTGGTTAGTCTGCAAAATTTGAAGCTAATCTCCAACTTTAAAGTTATGTTCCTTAAATTACAACAACCGGTTTTCACTCTTCTTGATGTACATTGTGTTCCCTTGTTGAACTTTTGGATATAGCCTCTAACTAAGAAGATTCTTCAAACACTTAATTGAAAATAATTTCTCCCTCACCAGCAAATCATTGGCAGGTTGGTCTTCACACATTCTAAAATAATCAGGTTGTCTTTACACTAGTTAAATATGGAAACATAGATATGAAATTTAATCGTTATTCATAGAGGGATATGTCACATTTTGGGTCTCCATGAATAGGGGATCCTCAATCATTCTAGATTTTCCATAAATACCAATGGACATGGACATGGGGTGATATCCTAACATTACTTGGTCTCCATAGATGGTAGGATTCAAGTATGGGAAAATCAATGATACATTTTATCTCTTATCAGTAATAATACTAAATTAACAGGTTATGTAAATTTTATTTTCTCATGTGTAACATTTTCTTTCTCTTAATTGAATTGATATTTACACTAGGCCTGAATTTCCTTTGTTGACAGTATTAACACAAGTGGTGTGTTCCTTGTCCGAGACTTGAACACTAAGCAAGTCAAACTCCTATCTACTTTTTAGGTTCGGGTTGTGCTACATTTCTTCTTTTTAGGGTTGGGTTGAGTCTCTAGATAACAAAGTGGGAGTGGTTGAGATTGTGGGAAGCACCGTCGAAGATCTAAAAAATGGAAGTGAACAATTGAAAAGATAGTTTTCAACCTGGAAGATTCAGATATTGATGATGCTCATCTGAAGGAGTTTCTCGTTGATGGAATACTTTATTCCTTCCAAGAGAAGGAGTCAACTAGTGATGATGTTAATGTGATGTTGAATGTATTTTGTGTTGTGGATTTGTGAATGTTTTAAGCAAGAGAGTCAAACCATACTTTGTGGTACAAGCAAGTGGATACTAAATAACACGAGTGCAAAGGTTAGACAACATCTCCTTGTACCAGAGTAGTCTTGTGAAGATATATAATGAGCTCAACCTTATAGAGACCAATAAGAAATACACACAAAGACAATAAGAATTGGCACACAAACTTTGGTTTTAGTTTTCCACAAAACCATTCCCATGCACACAAACAAAAATTTTAGTTTTTCTAAAAAAATTAACAATTTTTTGATATGCAAACCTTCCCATGCAACCTAAGCTAAAATAGATTGCATATTCCTAAAGTCTGGTGGACAGGAACTATCCATCAAATTTTTGAAATATTCCAAAATATGCAATGAAGATCAGAATACAAAGACAAACTTTAGTTTTATTCAAAATCATTACAATTATTTGATATGCAAGGTTGCATTTCTAGCTTGGCCATTTTATGAAGCGCATGAATTTTGAAGTTGAGAGTATGCTCGATATTCAAACTTATAGGTGCATATCAATTCCTTATTTTCATTAAGTTGTGCTAATTGTCTATGCACTCACTACACCGTGTAACTAGTGTGCACTGTGTAGTTGCACACATAAACCTCATTACACAAAAATACACATAGATCATTACTCAAGAGCTATCATACTCCTGATTTCATATTTTCATTATTATTGTACGCCTGCCTAGAAAATGAAACGTGGAAAATTGTGGTGTTTATGGGTCATTCCATTTGAGGGTGTATTGCTTCTTTAGCCATGCTATGCATGTTGTATAAACATATGCATTTGTGAAAGCCTAAATCTATTTTCTACATCACATTTTGTTTCACTTTCATTAGTGACATAATTCTGGCACAATGAGTTCATTGTAGGAGTTGGGTGAATAAGTTTTTCCATGTGGTTTTCGGATGTGATGTCTTCTCTTGAATATTATTTTCCCCTTCTATATCTTTGTGTAAGCACTTAGAGACATTTTTTCCCTATTGGAAATCCACAGAGATTGGAAGGTATTTCATGGATTCCACTGACACAACAATGGAATAAGCCATCTCTCGAAACATAGATGGAATTACTGAGTTTGTCGGCATTGTCATCTAGCATTGTTTGGCCATAGTGAATTACAATAGTGCAGTCAACATGAGTCCCAACAACGCGTTCATAGTTGTAATGGCTCTCATGAAACTAAGCCCTTATAAACCATTTTGGAATTATATTTTTTTCTCGAGGATTGGTGGAATTAAGATAGAGAATCATTTTTCTTTGTTTCCCATCCTCTTTTATGCCCTTCAAACTTTAGATGCTAATTTGGAAGAACACATCTTAGATCATGTTGGTTATGATAATATCTTACCCAGTGCCTTCTAAAACATTGTGAGGTTCCATGAGCATTCAAATCTTCTTTTTTCAGATGCAGGATCAGTTTATCAAGACATGAGGATTGTAACACAACTAGATGCCTTTGGATTTGGAATTCGGGCAAACATTGACGTATTGCATTCTTCAACTCATTTTTTCTTGTGTCTTTCCTGTAATAAATTTTGAGTATAATAACCCACATTATATTACATGTATGATATGCACGTGGTGTTCAAACTAGCATAACATTGATATATTAGTCATGGGAATGTAAATATTGTAAACTAACCCTTTCATATATTAAGACAAGTTTAAATTATGAAAGACAAAATCCTATAATACTTGTATAAGAAATAGCTTTGGATACACATGCCTGTGAACAATGCACTTCTATATATATAGTCTTACACAACTACACTAGAAATACACTAATTACTTGTTACTTTGACATTTCTAACCTAATTGTTGTCTCTTGTTTTGAAAGAATACGGGCTTAATTTATGAATGTAAATAAATTTCTATAAATAGTTGTGGATATTCAAATCCAAGGTAACAATGTAATTGTTTAAGTGTATAGTTTTGTCTTCTATTATCTACGAAGGAAGTAGTTTTTAGGAAAATTTTAATATTATTTATATTTTAGAAACACTTCCTCTAGAAAATAATTGGCTAGGTTGCAATACTATGAGGAATGATTTTGCTTAATATTTTTATATTAGGAGGTAAAGTCTATGATTAAATTTGGTTATTTTTTGTTGTTGTGTTATGTAGTGACAAAATCATAAAATATTTGATATGAGTTCATTATGATAGCCTTTAAGAAGTTCTAGAAGAAGCAATTTAATCTAGTGATATTAATTATGATGTACTTCTAGGTAATAAAACAAAACTACTCACAGACAGAGAAGCTAGATGGTCTACAGGGGCTTGATATGCATTAAAGTTCACTTTTTAGAAAACAATTTGAACTTCCATCTTTCTGTGAGCTAACTGTGGAATTATTGGATATCTTTGTTGGAAACTTATCATCTATTAGTCTTTCTGCAAGCCTTTTGCTTTTTCATTTTCATCTACACTCTTCCTTTTGTTGTCCCTTAGTTTAGGTTCTACATTTTCATTGTTAAGAGTGAGTGACCTGATTAAAATTTTGGTTGGATCTATTTGGATCACTTAATCCTCTAGGGGTTTTGTATCACAGTCACCAATATATACTTGCAACCCATCCATATTTGGAGGACGAATTGTTGGGATGAGAATAAAACCTAACAAGGAAGATCTTCCAAATATTGTCTTTCCATTGCAATTCAAGTATCCCAAGTTGTGCAAAATATTAATGCTTAGAAACTCTCCCCTACCTTGAAAATATTATAAATATGAAAATAATTGAAATATACCATACACACAAAAAATAATAGACTTCCTCATCAATCCAAGTAAATCACAAAATAAAAACTCTTTTGACATCAATATCAACATCACTAACAACCCTCCCCCCCTGCCCCCCAACATTGATGGCATCATAAACATTGCTTAGTCTTGTTGATTCAGTCATCCCCCTTTGTTATTTCTTCTTATTTCTCATGGAATATTTATTACCTCACCCTTTTACATTAATGGAAATGGGTTGAAAAGTATTCACATTCATTACTTAAAAGAATCTCAAGCATCTACACTTGTAACTTGTAACTGCTCTAGCTAATAGGCTAGGTTCCCTGACATCTACTCTACCTTACAGGTCCAACACTTAAGCTAACAGGTAGAGAAAATTGCTTTGTTCTGGAATCCACATACAATCTAAAGAGTTCCCTTTGGGATACTCTCTGAATTTAACAATAAGGAATAAATATATTATCCAAAATGATATCTTCTAGGAAATACAAGATGGAATATAAACTCGATTATGGGAGGAGTTGTGGTAGAAGATGCCAATGTTGGATAGAAACATGGAACTTGATTCAATTAAGGAGTTCCTGATGACCTAGGGGGCCTCACAAGAGGCATATTTTTAGCATGGCCTTGATCAACAATCCATATGACGAGTATGGAAGACAATGGAGGATGGCCAAAAATAGAGGGAGTCCAAAATTATTTGATTTTTGAGAACACCCTAAGGGATCGGAGAATCCCAACCTCTGAGGAGCTGGACAAAATTTGGTGGTGGTATATCTCGTTAGGCTAATTTACAATAAATTAGGCTTACAATTTAACTTTGGGAAGTGTAGGGATTCCCCCCGATACTTTGTGGTGAAATATCTAGGCCTCAAGGTTATGGCCGAAGGTATCACATTTTCTTTGGATCATTAGTTAAAGACAACTTTTAACCTGAGATCATATTAGAAGGAAAGGGTATGCGGGGCCATCCTGGTGGCCATTATGTCAACAATATGAGGAGTGTGTGAATCAATTGTTCAATATGTGTAATGAAATAGGTGAACTTTGGGAAAAGGTTTGGAATTCATTTGGTTATTTGGACTACTCATTGAAAAACATTGTGGAGACCATAGAGTAAAGGGTCTCATTTTAAATTCCTAGTGGTCAACTGTGCCTGAGTGTTAATATTTGGAATTATCCTTTGGAAATTTTGGAAAGAATGCAACCATGTCATCTTCAAAGAACAAAAATCATCAACATATAATGTGGGGAAAATTATAAAAGAGAATTTTAGAGAGACAAAGTTTAGCAGAGAAATGATATGATGATAATTGGAAGGCTAAGGCCGAGGAAGCATTGACCCTCTCAAAACTATAATTATTGTAGTAAATTTTGGGGAATCAAATACTTTCTCCTAAGTGAGCACAAAATCCTCCCCTTCTAAGTTTTTCCCCACTTCCCCCGTGAAGGTTTTGTAAAATTTAACTTTGATGGAGCTTTTAAAGGAAACCCCCATATTGACAGGGTTCAAGTGTGCTCTCAAATATTTTCAAGAATCATATGGGTATATGTTCTGGCTACTGTGGTGTCATCAATAATAATAGTTACTGCATTGGAGAGGGGTCTGCTACTAGAATAAAGTATTGGGGAACTAAAAAATCAGGTAACAGGGGATTCGTAACAAGTGATTCAAGCGGTTAAACGATTTATTAATGATGCCCCTTATCTCTACGGTGATAAAGATTTTAAACTTAGAGAGATAGGTGTTGTGGAACAAAGAACTATTAGTGTATTTTCCCTATGTCATTGCCTCTCATACAAGGAGATCATGGAATTAGGTAGCAGATTGGTTGGAAAAATGAGGGACATTTGAAACCAACCCAAACCGAGACACCCTTTGGCCTCCTCCTATGAACTAGAAGGATCTTATAAAATTAGAGAATGTTATCGAAAAGGATAAATATTCCCTAATTGGGGTGATAAAAAATGGTTTGAGAGCTTAGGAGATGGTTGACATCTCCCTTGTCATGCAACAACAATGTTATGCGAGTGCATAGAGGATGCCTCACTTGGAACTTTTACAGTGAATCTTCTGGAGGATCTAAAATGATTTAATACCACACTCATGGGAATGGAGAAGGTTTGTGGTTCTTCAGAGCTGAAGTTTACGAGTGTCTGGAAAAGTAGCTCTACATAAGAGTTGGGTGACTTTCGGTCTAGACCAATCCTCCCTTTTCATTGTTGGACTATGTTATTATGTTTTGTTGGTGAGATTAATTTTTCCTTTTGGGCTCCTTGGTTGTAGAAAGGGATAGCTATTTGGAACCTCGGGGCATGGAATTTAGTAGTTTTTGGTGCCATTATCTTACGGGGTATGCAGCTTGGTGCTCCTTTGTGCTTCTCTTATCAGTCAACAACCTTTAGGCCTTGGTTGGAGGGTTTCGTGGAGCTTGGTCAAGTGTTTGGGTAATATTTTGGTAAGGGTGGTTGCATCCCCTTTCTGACACTTGGTAGCCAGGTGATGTGCAAGTGGTCATCTTTCCTAGAAGTACATGTAACTAGCTCTGGTCTGGTTTTCTCTTTTAACTATATTTTTCTATGTGGGAATTTTGTGGCTTGTTGGGTTGGATCCAGTAGGAGGTTCAATGAATCTCTAGGTGAATTTTGTTTCCCCCTCTCATTTCATTCCTATTTTTAGGGTTCAAGGTGGAATGGGACTCGAAGCATAAATTTGTTTTCCATCAGGGGAAGTAGTTGGAAGTTCCCTATGGAGAAGTTGAGCTCATAGAAGAGAGATGAGGTGGCATCCTTGTACATAGGTTGGCCATATAGTGAGGGGATTTTGGTTTGGATTTGCTTAAAATATGATAAGTGGCAACAAAGGTACAAAATATGAAGGATATATTTGGCTAGTGGTGTGGTGAAGGGTGTAGATGCATTGGGAGTCTAGGTGGACTCATAGTCTCGAAAGAATGAGCCCTAGTTTGGATGGGTTCCGTAGGTAATTATAGGTGGTAAATGAGGGAACTTTGATATGCCAAAGAGGGAGAGCCCATTGTGATGTTGGTCCACGAGGTCAAGGAGTTATATCCAAGTTGCGCAGATGGATGATGGAGAGGATATTGAGCAGAAACAGAGCAACTTGTTGAGATGCATCTACCTGTCACCACCCCTTGATGTTCTTGAAGCTTAGATTCAGTAGTTGAAAATAATGGTGGAGAAATTGGCTTATTACATACAAGATGATCGCAATGAGATCATCACTTTCATGAATGATCTCTAGCACAAGCAATGGCACATGATGGAAAAATTGGTTTCTCTTCGATGAGGGAAGGAGCAACTCGAGTCAATTTTAGAAATATTTGAAGGAAGAATGACACATATGGAGGCTCATATCCATGAATCCTTACATCAGCCACGTGGTAATGGTGTGGACTATGGACGACCCGGGTTTGAGTAACCCTACTAGTTAGTTATGATAATGGATTGTATTTTGATCCTTGGCCAATTTTGGTCTATGTGGTCAATATGTGGTCAATATGTGTATGGTCACTTAGCCTTGTTATGTTGTTGTTAATATTTTTTTCAGTAACATCTAGCCAATAAGTCCGGTGGGAATGAGGTGAGGCATGTTTTGATCAAATGCGCACCAAGATGTAAAATTTTCATGAAATAATAGAATTTGTTGACCTACAAAAAAAATTATAAAGAAGGAATAACGAAGGAACCGTATAGGTCCAAAACCCTAGCCATATAATACAAAGTTCTAAGAGTTATGTGAGCCCCCATGTGATTAGTTGGTACATCAATTTCCCAGGGGTACGACTTTTACATACAATCCTCATTTGGGGCACACAGTATCTCATTTGGAATTAAATTTCCAATGATAAAAACTTTCAGTTGGGACTATGGAATTCCATTGGAACACTTGCCCCCAAAATTTCCATAAAACATTATTTGGGGCCCCAAAACAACCCTAAAAGTGTGAGAGCCAAAAACAATAGAAAATACTGCTAGGAAAATAGAGAACTATTAAGTCAATGGAAGAGGTTGTTGGAAATATTCTTATCACCGATGTCAAATATAGGGGGAGACTACATAGGTCCAAGATAAATACTGAAAGATGAATATTATTGGAAATATTGTTGGGATACCCAATTTTTTCATACCCAATTTGGATACCCTATCTTTGAAAGATTTTTTTCTTTAAAGATCAAGGACAAATGGGAGCATAGAATGCATGGTTTAGAAATATTATTCCGATACCTTTCCAATAGTATATGGAACTCACTATAAATCCATAGGAATGAGGAGATATCAAATATTTTATCATGTCAACCCAGTCATAAAGTACATGTCAACTTGGCCAATGTTACGAGTTAGTCCTATAATCGAGTGCAAAATCACTATAAATAATGAATATATGAGTTTATTTGGATACCATAGAAGCAAGAAAATATCTAAGAAGTGCAAGAGAATATGGGGAATTCTGTTGTGGTTCTAAACATGGAGCAAGAGTGTGATTTGTGGAGTCAACAACTTAGTTTATAATTTTCCCTATAAATTTTCTCTTGGGATGTTTGAGACTATGAAAATTTGATAGGATAGAGGAGAGGTCTTCATGTAAAAATGGTAAAAATTTAAGGAATTTATTAACTATACTTTTTATATATATTATTTGAGTAATTTAAGATTCTTGAATTTTCCTAAAATCTTCTTCAAACATATCAATTTGGTATTTTTGTTATACCTTATTTTCTAAAATTTTGGGGAGAAAAAGGTGAGATCTATAGGTACCCATGTTAAAAAATACATACCCTGGTTCACTAAAATTTCAAATAAATTCCCTATCAAAGCTATGGTTTCTAAATAGTCCAAAAAATAGCTTCAAACAGGTCATTTTGGCATTTTCTCTTTAACTTATTTTCCTAGACATGTAAAATTGTGAAATATTGACAAGATAAAGGAAACATTTTTAGTTACTTGTGATAAAAAATTCATAATTATTTTCATATAATTTTGGAGATATACCTTTTGGAAGTTAGGTTTTCTTAATAGTCCTAAACTTCAACTTCAAATAGTTCAATTTCACATTATCACTATAACTTAGTTTTTTTTAGATATTTTAGATTAGGAAATATTAGGGAGACAAAGGGTAGAAATCTAGGTATCTATTTTTTTGACATTTTTTCGCTATAATTTCAAAGATATTATTTGTGAAAATTATGGTTTCTAAATGGTCTTTAAATAATCAGTTTCAAACAAGTTAGCTTGCAATTTTTGTTGTAGCTCCTTTTATAGGATTTTTTAGACCGTGAAAGTCTTAGAGATCTAAGGAGACATATATAGGCGCATCAGATAAAAAATTTAGAATAAAATTTTTGAAATTGGATATGTGTGATGTTTTATAATTTTTTTCTTAGGAAGAGGCTAAAATAAATGAGTTTAAGGAAAAGTAGACATGGCAAAGGAATAAATTAGAAAGTAGACCATGATAAGGTAGAAGCAGTGAAAAAACCTAGTTAAAAAAGAAGTAGAAGTCATAATCAATGAAGTAGGTTGGTGCCTAAGAATATATTTAGTAGTGTGGATTGGTTTAACCTATACTTTTTTTCCTACAAATATTTGGAGTGGTGGTGATTGGTGTCTCCAGTAGGTTGGTTATTATGAATATTTTTACCAGTGAGGATTGGTGTCTCCAGTAGGATGGTGCCTATAAATATTTTTAATAGCAGGTTGGTTCCTACAAAGAATTGTAAAAATAGATTTTGTTTTTTTCTCCTAAAAGGGTTTCTCTGTAAATATTTTGTTCCAAGTTTTGCATATAATAGATCTCATATGTGATTTTTTTTCGTATGGTTCATAAATGTTTGAATAAGTTAAAATTTTATTATTCTAATTCAAACCTCCCCACCACTCGCCACTCAGTGTAGGTGTGTGCTAAAAAAATGCTATCATAGTAGGTTCCTTTGAAAATAATTTAATGACTTAAAGGTAGGTTTATTGGATCACACATGGTTAGTCAAGAAGGTTTCTCCACAAACAAAGTGCCATTATTTGAAGGAACAAACAAGAATTATGGAGCATAAGGATGAAAACTTATCCAATGTCTCTTGGATTTGATATTTGGAAATTAATTGTGACTTATTACATATGCCCAATATATTCTCCAATGGTTATGTCTAGGATGAAGGAAAGTGAACATAATGCAAAACCCATGAATGATATGTTGTATGCTCTACCAGAATTACAATTTATAAAGATGATGCGTTGTGAATTGGAAAAATAAATTGGGAAAAAATTAAAAAATTCTATAAAAGAAATTATTTATACTAAATCAGTATATCTTTTTCATCCATCTCAATGCTTATAGAGTGGAAAAAGTGGAGGAATCACATTATAGTACCATTTTTATCGACAGTACCAAGTTTCACATATTGGGGTCTGAAACCTTACAAGAGCATTTTGATGCACCAAATCACATTTTTTTGGGATAAAAATTTGCAGTTTATGTATTGCGCCTATTTTTAATATATATTACAATGGTGTAATAATTGCCTCAACCCGAGTTTGTATGCAAAATTTATGCCACTTGGAAGTTGACCTTCCTGTTTTGACCACCATAATTTGAAAGGATGCCATGTCATCCCTAATTTCTCATGGAAAATGGGATATCCATGTGATAATGATGAATAAGACTCTATAAGACTCCATATTTCAACTTTATTTATGAGTTGAAGGATTCAAACCTAACCATTATTAGGCTATCAGGTTGTGTTATAATTGGGCCACTAGGAGGAAAAAGGTTTTCATTATTTTCGACTGCATTTTGTTCCATATATGAAAAAATTAGAAGAGAGGGATAGGGAGAGATAAAATAGATATTCTTTGTGCATTTCGGTAGCCCACAAGCCACAAGCTTTACTTTTTTGTACTAACACCCATTTTCTATTAAGAAAATCGAAACAAAGCAACCTCACATTCAAGTTGGGTTTTCTCCCCAAAAGGGTTTCCCAGGTTATATCTTGTGTCAATTATGGTTTGATTGTTTTTATTTCATTGATATATATTTTCTGCATAATTATGATTTTAATTCATATGCAATAAAACATAATTTATATATTTAGAAAGAGAAAGAGAAATAAACCCTCATAGTGTATATTTTGGATTTTTAAAGTATACTTTTATCAGATTATTGTAACGAACTGTCTACTGGAATATCCACCATAGTTTATGGATCATATTGGTATTAGAATAGGTTTCTTTGGGTATATTTTGGATATTTGTAGGTGATATAGATTAGCTAATCTAAATTCATAAAACCATATTCATGTCCAACAAATATTTGAATAAACCTCCTGATCTTGTATAGGAGATTTTTTCATGCCACAAGAAGGAGTTGTAAATGTAAACCATAACATTAATATACTTATGATGGCCCTAACCAATAATATCTAATTATTTATAGAATATGGGGGTTCTAAGATAGAGGCTTGATAAGAGCATAGATCGGGAGATTGTAATGAAACCAAGAAGGAACTGAATAAATAACCCCAAAAGGATAAACTCAGTTCAAGTGTTGTGAATCATTCATAATATTTGTTCAATATGGAAGTGAATGTTGATATATATATGTATCAAGGTGAGATCTACACTCTAAATATAAGTGACTAGTTGTAGCAATTATAGGTCTATTTTAGTGTTCATAAGATAGAGGAAGAACAAAATATTTCATTTACACAACTAAAATTAGAGGGACATGCCCTGACCTACTGTGAAAGTAGCCATACAAAGACCTTGAGGTCTAAGGGAGATCCTTTAGTGACTAGCTGGGAGAAATTTAATACTCTCATAAGGTCATAATTTCACCCTATCGGGTATGTAGAGTGTTAAACACATGCATGGTAAACACACACAAGGAGAAAGGATAAGTGTGATTTTATTTTCCATTAACCATAGATGTGTATTCATAATACATTGATGTGACTCTTGGATTCCACATTCCAAGGTCACTTGGACTCCTTTTGTCCATTTGGATTCCACACCTACCCATAGAGGATTAGGTGTCCAACATTCCCCCCCCGGGAATCCGAAGGGATATGTGTGAGTCCAAGAAGAGAGCTATAATACAAATCTGGAAAGTATGCATGGTAGCACTTAGGTTGAATGAGCTCTCTGAAATTTTGGCATAAAGAGGTGGTTTAAGGATGACCACCAACACTGGAATGCTTAGTGCAGTTCCCAGAACTCTTCCAAATCTGGCAATAAGTTGAGGTCTTCTACTAGAGGAAGTGTCCCTCATATTTTGAAGAGGGAGACCTTCAACCTAGAAGAAGGGAGGTCTACAACCTTTGATGGTTTAAGGGTGACCACTAACTCTGGAATGATTGATGCAATCCCCCGAACTCTTCCAAAATTGGCAAGAAGCTGAAGTCTTCTGCTAGAGGAAGTGTTATAAATTATTTGAAGAGGAAGAATATCAACCTCGCATAGATGGTTTGAGGTTTTCCACCAACCAAAGGAATGCTCATGGGCATCCATGTCTCTGGCTGCAACTCTGAATCTGGAATGAAAGATTGTGGCTCAGGATCGCTTCAACAGCTAGGTCTCTGGCTACAACTATGAATCTGGAATAAGAGATTGTGGCTCAGGTCGCTTGATGTGGCTTCGAAGCTTGTAGATGACCACCCTTTTCCCCCCTATCAGATACAAGGTGAGATGATGGTGAAAACTCAATTGCAAGATTGTTCAATATTCTAGAACAAGTTCTAACATATGACTTAACCATCTTCTTGGCTGTTGATGCCCATTTCCAAGAAGCGATCCATCCAATATGAATATTTGTTATTGTAGGAGGCTTGTTTCCAAAGCATCTATGTGAAGAATGAGTGTTCCGACCACAGTGCTTGCATGGGTGAAGATCAAAACAATGATCTTTCATATGGGTAACTCAATCACAGTGTTGGCATTTTTCAATTTTTTGTTGTTGCTTTGGAAGAGGAGCATGATCTGGAACAGCTGAAGGTGAACTGTCATGAAGAAATCTGGCACTCTGAAATTTGATGGGCTTAGAATAGTCTAGAATATGAAAAGATAATTCCTTGTCATATCCAAGACCTATTTTGTGCTTGTTGTGGACAAGCTCTTCCCAAGGTCTGATGATGGGCTTCGGAAGCACATGCTGAATTTCGACACCTGCATGCAAATTTGTTCTTGAACTAGGCACTGAATGTGAATCCACTACAACATTATTGATTTTCTTCTTATATGAGTTTTTTTCAATTTGATGAATAGAAACAATTTCAGAATGATGACTCCTTTGTTGTAATTCTGCTTGCTGAAGTTGAGATTCAAGCTGCAAAAGATCAATCTTTTCTAATGCAACTTGCATACAAGTTTGAATGTTTGTGAAAGTGACTTTGCTGAATTTTACTGTATCAAGAGTAGTAGACAATATCATAGTTTTTGAAAACTCTAATGCTTCACTAATTCCAACAATTTTTCTTCTAATTATAATTAATTCTCTTTCACAAGAAATATTGGTACCTCTTTCCTTGTAAAATTAGGAATGGGCATACACGCATCCACCGTAGCATATAGCAATTCCAAAAAAACCTTCCAACACATAAATTTATGGTTGAACACCAAATAACTTACCAATACAACATTGATTTACAATACCAACAACTTAGTAAATCAAAGCACAACCGCAACTATGCTACTCTAAACAACCCAAGTGTGTTGTAAGAATTTTTATGCTATTCTAATATTACGGCATAGGGGTCTGAGTTCCCTTATGGTAGTATCCACAAAGACAAAATCAGTTAGCTGCAAGATTATCACTCCTCGATGACCAGATATCTTCAAAATTATATAAACACAACATTTAATCAAATATAATGCTTCATATACATATACTCCCATCGCATACAATCCATGATTCAAATCAATTCCCAAGCCTTGAACACGCAAAGGAGCACACATAGAATAAAGTAACACACATTAAAATCAACCTATGCATGCCACACATCCATTGCAGACTCCTCTCTATGGTGGTGATCTGAAATTATTGGGGTTGTTTTGCCTTTTATTTTCTCACAATATTTCTGCTTCGTAACTCAAAGTATAATTTCTTTCAAAACGTGATTAGCTCACATATTTAGTGGTGAAATATTATTAAGTGAACTAGAGGTGTGCCACACGATTCACACAATGTTTCATGCCATATGGTGTGTGCCAAAGAAATACGAGCTACAAAATTAACAGTGCAAGTCTTAGATAATATAGATCCAAACCAGTGGCGTGAGGGTTAGACGTAGGTGTGGGCCATAATTATATGAATGTTTGCCACAACAGTCTAATGTCACTGTAATTCGATATTGTGATGTGATGCAATGAAAATTTAATGGCACATCCATAGAGCGATGCTACTATTTAATACGATGCCACATTCATTATGAAAATGTGTGACCTTATAAATGATGCCAACTCAATTGTGTACTGAGGTTTTCAGCTGAGTTTCAAGGGAGTTTGCAGAATCCTACGAGCTGGTGTATAATGTAGTCCTCTTTAAAATAAACTCAATGCACTTCTTTAAAATTGTCCTTGGCATTATGAATAGTGTAGGAGCTGATTCACGTTAGCACAGAACGTTGTTAGAAAACACACCACTACTCTATATGCAAGTCGGGCTCAAGGGTCTCCACTCTTGGAGAGGGACGATTGGTATGTTTTGACAGAGACAGCCGGATGGGTATGTGTAGACAACACAGAGAGGAGTGGTGTTGAGAAAATATGTAAATGCATTTATGTATGTGAACTTCCTACGGGAACTGCACAAATTGGGGCATGGTGTGGAGGGAAAATGAGTCGAAGCAAAACAACTACTCTCTGGACAAGAGGCAGCGTTATCAAATCGATGCGGGGAGACTATGGAAGAACTAGTTCTGAGGATAATACACACTGGGAAGACTGATGGCGAGAAGCGATGGTATTTGATGCACTCAACAGAATAACAATGTACCAGCAAGAAAGAGAGCATATGGAATATGAAAGGTACCTCAGTCCTTCTTTTTCAAGAGTCTAGTCAAGTTTTGTGGCAATGTTATCAATGGACAGGCATCAACACCTGATGGAACCCACTATCATCATTCCCCCTCCCACTGGTCAGTGTTAGAGTTTCAGAGGACAACGTTATGCCAGTGGCTTCGATTGATGGAAGTATTACAGTGTGGTATAAGGATGGACATATAGACAGCGAATGGATAGACAATGTATTAATGCAGGTGGATACCATAGGGAATGCAGGTGGACATGAGCGTGTAGGGAAAGCAGGTGGACGACATAGGGAATGGGAGGTAACGCCACAACAAGTATTTCCAAAATGCACAACAAAGGACTCATGATATACAAAACGTCTTTTCAGTTTTAGATTTTCCAGGCAAGGAAGGGTGCCGAGAATAGTAGAGTGTGTTAAATGCACATGGAAGACAGATTGATAGGCTAGTGCATAGAGACCAACTAAAATTTAGCTGATTGGAGTAGGGCCAACAATCGTTCACTCTAATACCATGTTAAACACACACATGGTAAACACACACAAGGAGAAAGGATAAGCGTGAGTTGCTTTTCCATTAACCATAGATGTCTATTTATAATGCATTGATGTGACTCTTGGATTCCACATTCCAAGGTTACTTGGAATATTTTTGTCCATTCGGTTTCCACACCTACCCATAGAGGATTAGGTGTCCAGGATAAGTGGATCTAGTGGCATTACTTCAGGTAGAAGCAACGATAGAGTGTACATGAGTACACCACAAAATTTAAAAATATGGCCATAATTCTTGGTGTCTCCCTAAAGAGAAAAGATGTATTCAATTATTTTGGGGGTCTACATAGTTGTATGAAAAAAAACTAATGTTATTAAAGCCCAAATTAGTGGATCAGGCTTACGTATAGGCACGATTCTTGGAATATATAGGCCAAAATAAAGTGTAGTCAAGTGGATTGGAGCAGAAGGAGCACCCAGAGACTTCTAAGGAGAGGAAAAATAACTGGAAAAGGGGAAAATATAAAAAAAAATTGGATCCAAAACACACTAGTGAAAATATCCCAACAACCACTACAACCATTCTAGCATTGGTGGCCATGCAAAGGAGAATTTTTGAAAGTTTCATCTAGATCTTAAGCTGAATACTCAAAAATAAATATAATAAGAAAAATAATCTCATGGCTACTTACTCGAGCAACTAGGTTGAAAGAAACTCATACATGGATGAGAAGATCATTTATACATCAATGCCAAAGGAGGTGAGTGTGAGTAGCCTTCAAGAATAGTAGCCTTCAAGTTAAAAGACAAGATTGATGCTCTGTTTGACTCAGAATCATAGGAAAATATCACTATAATAGAGTTAGTCATAGATTTTGGATAATATGTTCACGATCATCCAAGCCCATATACATTGCAATGGGTAAATAAGGATACAAAAATAATGTAACAAAAAAATGGAAAATAAGATATGTTGTCAATGCAGATTTTATTAATGAAGTATAAATAGAGGTAATCCCCTTGATGTATGTGGGGTAATATTTGGAAGTCCCTATATGTACATGTGGGATTAAATATTCATGCAGAGAACCAACCAATATTGCCTTATCAAGGATGAAAAAACATCTACCATCAATGTGCACAATGACACGTCGAAAATTTTTCTAGTAAGTTCTAACAAAGCCAAGAAATTAAATTTCTAGCAAGAAGTATGTTTTACTATTTTTAAGAGAAAATTAGTATGTTGAAGCATTGATGATGACAAATGAACCTTTGGAAGGGTTTACTAAGAAATAGAAACAACAATTATAAGAGTTTCTACAGACATACATGTATGTGTTCTAAAAGCCGAAAGGGCTGCCACCTAAGAGGGAAGTGGAGCATGAGATCAAACTATTGTCAGACTACCCATTTCCAAACATTAGGTTATATAAGTAGTATCTTATAAAATCAATTGAGGTGAATAAATAATTGCAATAGCTACTGGAACATGGTGTCATTTGACTGAGTACATAACCATGTGGGTCACCCATAGTCATGGTGGAAAATAAGGATGGGACTTGGTGAATATCTATAAACTATAATTCCTAGAAAACAATTTCACTCAAAAATAGGTACTCCCTACCTAGAATAGGTGATCTATTAAATTAATTGCAGCAAGAAAAAATATTCACTAAATTGGACTTATATTCTGGATATCAACATGTTCGAGTCAAAGAATAATATACCTATAATACTACCTTCAAAACCAATAAAGGTTTGTATGAGTGGTTAGTCATCTATTTTTCCTATGCTATGCACCAACTACATTTACGAATTTAATGAGTGATATATTGTGCCATTATATAGATTCAGTTTTTATTGTTTATTCTGATGATTTACAAGTATACAATGCTACCTGGGAGGAGCATATCTCACATTTGATGCAAGTGTTTCAAACATTAAAGAAGCATCAACTACTGGAAAATATCAATATTTGTGAGTTTGCACAACAATTTTTGGTGTATCTAGTGGTATGTGATAGGTGTCAGAGAGCTGAAAACAGATCATGAAAATATGGAAACCATAATGAAGTGTCCTTTCCTACTAATGGTTCTAAAGTTAGGAATTTTGGTTGAGTGACATAGTACCTAAGTAAATTCACTGACTCGTTTTTAGTAGTATCAACACTAATACATGCCATAAAAGCGAGTGGAAATAGTTTCAAGAGGGGAAGGGTCAATAGAGAGCCTTTGAGGATCTAAGGAAGAAGATCAATGAAGCACCAATTATCGTGTTACTAAAATTGAAAAACCCCTTCGAAATGAATATATATCTGAGTGGGTATGTTATGGAAGTGGTATTGATGTAGGGAGTAGGGCCTATTTACTACCATTATGAAGTATTTCATTAATCAATTATTAACTACCCTACCTACAACAAAGAGCTATATGCGTTGGTGCAAGATATGAATATGTGGAAACACTATTTGATCAAAAAAGAGACAATAATTCATAAGATCACCAACCACTATAGTACATGTAGGCCCATAGTAAGCTATAAAAAACTAGGCATTAAAATTGGATGGGATTTGTCTAATACTTTCATTTAGTGATAAATTATAAGAACGGAAGCACAAATAAGTTGGCCGACATGATTTCAAGGCCATCCATATCAAATATCATATATTTTCAAGCTCTATTTAACATGGATCCATTCACCCATGATGCATATAGAGAGACATATTCAAAGGATGATGACTTCAAGGAGGTTTTTCAACAGTTGTAGAGCCAAATTCATGTACACAATGGAAATGACGCGATTTACTGCCATCTCCAATACAAATTACTCTATATGTTGGATAAGTTATGTGTTCCTAAAGGTGAGTATTTTAGTCAATTAGAGAGGCTCACCAATCCATGGTTGCAAGGCACTTTTTGGTAGGGAATATAGTGGCTAACTTGTAGAGGTATGCGCATTTTCCCAAGATGCAAGAGAAGGTAGATAGATTCATAAAATGCTGGATCATTGTTTTTTCCAACAAGCATAGTAACATGAAATAGGGTCGATATCATCCCTTACTTATACCCAATTATCATTGTGAAGGCATTTCCATGCAATTTATGGGAGGTTTACCAACAACCGGGAAAGGAAGTGACTACCTGTTCATGGTAGTTAACAAGCTCAGTAATATGTGTGTTCTAATGCCCCATAAAAATACCATTAGTGGGAAGGAAGAAATAAAGTTATTCTTTGGATAGGCCTTGGTGCACTTTAGGATCACAAGGAGCATTTTTTTAGACAAGTACATAATATTTCTCATTGCATTCTAGACTAGATTGGTGGAGAATATGGATACAAACTTGAATTAGTTTAGAACATTCCATCCAAAGATATATGTGTAGTGAGAAAGTATTCAATAAGAATTTTGTACACCATTTGTGGGGTTACAATCAAAAGAATCTGAACACTAGGGATGAAAATATAGTATATATGCAACACTCTTGTTATATAACAATCCACACTTCAACTAATAAGTCCCCATTTGAAATGTGTTTTGGATATTTCCACCTTCACCTTTTCATGTTTCATATGGGAAGGAGGAGTGAGGGATAATCTTATGAGGGGTGCCTTAATGGAAGAAATATTTGTAGATAAAATCAAACAAATCCATATATATATGTAGAAGGGTCATTAAAAAAGTCGCAGGAAAAATATAAGGCTGGGAATGATAAAAAAATAGAGAAGTCGTTAAAATTGGGACACATAATATGGTTACAATTAAACAAAGAGAGGCTACAGGGTCTTGGTAAGAAAATAAATAATTTTTAGTATGGCCCCTTTGAGGAACAAGAAAATATGGGAGATAACACCTCTAGACTTAGTCTACCACCACATGTGCATTTTCTCAGTTGTGAATGTGGATAATTTACAAGTTTATGAGCCTTCCATGCTAGATCATGAAGACAAAGAAGTCCTACCTTATTTAGAGGATATGGAGGCAGATGCTGAAGAAGATTCATAGAAGATATAATTTTTCAAAAGAGGTCTAGAACTACAACAGATGGGCAGCATCACCTTTAGTATATTGGGATGAAAGGACATCTTCTAATTAAATGGTAAAAAAAGATAAGGTGGAGTAAAAATTTCCTCACCTCATTTAATAGAAGCTTGCGGGGAGTGTTGGAACTCCAAAATGTCATCCACTTTTACCCACATTTCCATCATTATACCCTCATTCCGTAATTCTGTAGCTACATAACCCTACATTAAGTAACTATTTTCATGATCATATGGATTTAGCATTCTATTTTCCAAAGCCATTTATTTTAAGTATTTTAAGTGAATTTGTGATTAATTATTATGAAATTAACATGTTTTCATATATACATAAAAGTGGTATAAGTTTTGTGATATTGTAGGCCTACTTGGAGATTCTAGAAGGGTCCTAGTTGGCCTCCTAACTACAAATTCGAATTTTAAATTCCAACTCATGAGGATTTGTAGAATATTTCAAGAAGATATGGATCATTAAGCTAAGCACATTCAAAGGAGAAGAATCATGGACAAGAGAACTTTGAGAGAATATGTATCTTACATTTTTAGGAGATTGGTTGTAACAACAAGAGATAAATGTGGGTTTAGGAGAGATTTGGGGAATTGTATTAATTGTATAGTTATCCTTAATTTTTTTATAAATAGGAGTGCACCCTTTATACAAAGGGTTGTAATATAGGTTTTCAATTGTAGTGGTGTAGTTAGTTGTTAGAGGTTAGAAGTAGCTAGTGGCTAGTTGATAGTTGGAGGTTCCAAGTTCCATATGTGATTTGTAAAGTGAGGAGAGAAAATTATTGTAATATCTTGTAACTTCATTTTGTGAAATATATGTTTTCACTTTGATCTCCAAGATGTGATAGTTGTTCAGTGTGCTTTTTAAGGCATGGAGGGACCCCATCAACCATATTTTGCACATTTTTATACATATTGGTAAAATAGTATAGTTATTTTTATTTTGTTTCTTTACATCAAGTGTGTTTTTCCTTTCAGAAGTGTGATTTCAATTATGCAAGTGTGGAGTGATTTCAATTATGAAAGTGTGAGTGTGATTTCCTTTCAGCAAGAGTACTTTCAATTATTGAAGTGTGAGTGTGATTTCCTTTCATCAAGAGTGATAATTTCAATGATGCAAGTGTGAGTGTGATTTCTTTCAGCAAGGGTGATTTCATTTATGCAAGTGTGATTTCCTTTCTGCAAGTGTGATTTTAATTTCTTTATGTTTGGTTTGGTTTTGATTTATTTAATTTGTTTTCAATTAGTTTCAATTGCATTAGATTAATCTAATCTGAAAGATAACCATCTAGTACATATAGTACAGGTACACCTTGTCAGTGTATGAAACCCCAGGTTCATAATTAAATGACAGGGAGTTAACTCGCGATTAAATCACCCAACATTTTGGCACTGTTTTCGGTGAGGTATACATAGGTGTTTATTTTGAAGTTTAGAAAATCCATTATAGTTGCATTCATTTTTAGATGCATAGTTAAAATAATATTAAAATCATTTCGCATATTAAATTAATTAAATAAATAAAAATGTACTAATATGTGTATGCAACAAGAATTATCAACAAGTTGAAGTAATTCATAGGCAATTAAGGGTTTGAGGAATGGTCTTTCTTATTTACTTCCTGATTGCATTATCTAAAAAATTGGTCTTTCATGCTTTGATTATTTTAATGCATATTTTTCTAACCTTAGCATGAATATATTTTTAATCTTGTTACGCACATGGTTACACTAGAAATATGTATACGTTTGATCGATTTTTCTATTTTGAGTAGAGTAAAATATAGTAGGATTAATGAATAAAACCAAGTTTTGTTTATTTTATTTTTTTTAAGTTTTTAAAGTTATATTTCATTTTGTTTTCAATTTTATTTATTGGTGGTGCAATAAGAGCCACCCAACTCACTAATAATTTGCAGGAAGATGTAGAAAGAGAAGAAATATTTGAGAAAAGAGGAGAACATAGAGAGTTTTGAGAGTGAAAATCTGAATTTAGAGATCAAATAATTGTGTTTGTCTTTTAAATTTCACATTCCAATTGAATAAAAAGCTTCAATATTGCTATGTATGCTCTCTTCTTGTGATCCCTGCGATCTGGAAGATCATAAAATAAAGTTGAACCAAGTTAGTTTTAAATTTTCCAATAAAAATTGGATAAGAGATCTAAATTCACAATTAAAAGTTTAATTATAGACCTTTATGAAGCTCAAACAACAAAATTGATGTCACCAATGGTTCTAGAACTATGTAAGACCCCTATTTTGACTCTTTTTGCACCTCATTTGGCCAACAATTGAGAAATATATCATTGTTTTAAGTTTCTACCCAATTATGTTGTGCGCCCAGAAAATGGGAATGGTGCACGAATATGGCCTTCCTAGTCGATAGGAGAATTTGTATGAAATTTAATATAAGCCCCATGTCCGAAAATCTTGGTCATATGGCACCGGAGGGCCACGGGCTAGGGCTTAGCCTCGACCCCTTTCTCCAAATGTGCTCCCATTGTAATTAAAATATAATTGCACAGATTATTTTTAACAAGCAATAATGCAGTGAAATTGGTAATGATTCTTGGTTGATAGTTTAGAGGTCTTATTTTCGAATCATAGGGAGGTTTTTCGCCCTCATAAAATTTTAGTCAGCCACATGGAAACCAATGGTTGGTCCACATGGCTCTTCCTTGTTGGCCTGCAACAACAACCAGTGAACCAATAAAAAATACACATGTGTCAGCCAATCAGAAGATTCCAAGTGTCAATCATCCATTGGCCAATGATGTACCAGTAAAAAATTGCCATGTGTTATGACCCAGTCAGCGTACAGACTGCTGACTGTGCATTTTTGCAACTAAAAATTCATTTTTTAATTGTTTCACAAAACAATCAGAACACGATTCCGGGAGCATCCGAAGTCGGATTTCAGTGGAATGAAGTGCGTTGGATTCAGAACAAAAAGATCTACACTTTGACATTGGTTCCAAAATGATGAAATAATTTTGAATTTTGAGCATTTTCTTGATCCATGGGATCATGGACAGGGTGGAGTGCTAGAGAAAAAGAACAAATGTAGTTACATATTAGACTTTCAAAAAATATTGTGAATACTAAAAACCCAACTGCGATTATTAAAAAACCACCATCTGTGTCTAATTGCGGGTTATAAAGCGGCAAGGCAATGCAATGATCCAGAATTTCGGTAGTTGCAGAATCGACGTAGCTGCAGAACCGATGTAGCTGTAGAATCGACACAATTCAGTAGCTTATAAAAATTTGGTTTATGGTCTATTGATGAAGTATTAAGTGTATGGAGAAGAGGTCTCAAGCTCAAAATTGGTAAGAAACAAGTAAAAGTGCATTTAATTTTTCTTGAATTTGTTTCTTGAATTTTTTTTAGTACTATTTTTTAGTTTTTGTGTATATATCAGATGAAGAGAGACTGATCACCTCTCTCTCTTTATAGTCATAGATTTTATTGCAAAAAATTGCTAAGTTTTTGTAGGTTCCAAGATGATGAAAGAAGATAACTATGTGCATAAGTGCCTTTCAAAGACCAAGTTTGTTTCAGAAGAGCATGATAATTTCATGTTAAATAAGATCCATTACACAATTGATATTAAACAGATACCAATTTTACCATTGCTAATCATTCGAAGTCTGCATTCAATCCCTAAATTTTCATCTCCCTACTACCAAAAAAACTAATTTCCCTTCACAATTTTCATACTTTCCTGCATCATTTTCACTCACCCTTCCCAAAAATAAAGTAATTAAGCTCCCTTAAAAATTTGAGCCGCCACATTTTCATTTTCATTCGTGTCCAACAAACCTTGCTCCAATATTGCAAATTTTCTATCTATATTCCGTCATATTATTATTGTATACTTGTGCTAGATGATGAAGGATTCATTAAGGCCTCCCTTATAACAAGTCTTGACCCCCCTTGAGGCTTTCATGCCTTAATGGAAAATTTTCTCGCTAATAAACAATAGGAATGTATCAATGTCCCGTCTTTGTCGAATCTTCTAGGTGAATCGACTTTGACACATCTATTCGTACCTAGTAAGATGTACTTAGGCATCCTGACTCTCATTGACATCAATGGTGAGTAGTCTCGTGTTGGTCAATGGCATTCATTAATGGCCAGTAATCCAAGAATTTATTTCCTATGTTCAACATAGACACATCTATTCACATAGATAAGAATTATGTCATCAAGTGGGAACGGTTGAAAACTACATGATTTCAGCAATTTGAAGCAGGACTCAATTCAGAAGCCATATAAATAAAGATTCCAATCTCATCCTCAATTCATACAACCAAGGGAAAGAAGAAGCAGATCATATTCTTTCACTTCATAAATCAATAAATGAGCAGCAACCACACTCTTCTCGACATACATAGCTTGTCCACTTTTCAGGTAAGTGAAGGTATGTTGTTTTCTAATCTTAAATAATGTAATTCCTTAAATGCTAAAATTGTTATTTTGCAAAATCACTCACCACATTCATATTCCCTTTCTCATTTGCAAGAAAACTAAAAACATATTAATTTGGGGGGAAGGGATATTCACATTTCATGCCACATGGCACATTTCATTTCATCCTAACCAACATATTTTACCAATCAACTATTATTGCATTTTTATTCTAAAATATTATGTGTTTTGAAATGATCAATTGATGAGAATATTAAATGTCTGAGAATCACTATGGGACTTAAAAAATAATTCTCAATGTTTTCAAGTATTTTGATGCAACAAAAAAATAACAAAAGTATTGTTACACAAGAAACAATACTCATAAAATTTTGGTTGTCACACAAGAAACAACCATACAAAATATATGTTTCAATCAAATGTATTTCAAATTACACTTTGAAAAAAGAATAAAATTATCAAATGACATGATTATGCAAAGTTAAAAGAGAATCAATACAAAGCCAAAGCTCATATAGAAGAAAAAAATTTCAAGAAGATATACTTATGACTAAGGTAATCAATGCAGCAGTTGCATGAGGACATGCAACACCTTCAGTTGGGGGGTATGTTGAACCTTCAAAATGTCATCCACTTTTACCCACATTTCCATCATTTTTCCCTCATTCTGTAATTTTGTAGCTACATAACCCTACATTAAGTAACCATTTTCATGATCATATGCGTTTAGCATTATATTTTCCAAAGTCATTTATTTTAAGTATCTTAAGTGAATTTGTGATTAATTATTATGAAATTAACATGTTTTCATATATACATGAAAGTGGTATAAGTTTTGTGATATAGTAGGACTACCTGGAGACTCTAGAAGGGCTCTACTTGGCCTCCTAACTACAAATTCGAATTTCAAATTCCAACTCATGAGGATTCTTAGACTATTTGAAGAATATATGGATTTTTGATTTGAGGCTTTTGTGATCTATGTTGCGTGTATAATATTCTGGATTTATGGCATCCATTTTTGTTAGAATCGATGTTTCAAACCAATCCTATGTGGTTCATCATCAGGATAGATCAATGAGTTTTGTCGGATCTCAACATAAGATATAAATAAAGGAGAGTGAAAGTGAATGGATGGAAAATAGTAGGTCGACCTTCAATGATGAAAAGGAAAGGAAAATTATTTAAGAAATATTATTAATTAATGCCTTTTTAATTAATAACTATATGGATCATTAAGCTAAGCACATTCAAAGGAGAGGAATCACGGATAAGAGAAATTTTAGAGGATATGTATCTTACATTTTTAGGAGATTGGTTGTAACCACAAGAGATAAATGTGGCTTTACAAGAGGTTTGAGGATTTTTATTTATTGTATAGTTATGCTTAATTTTTGTATAAATAGGAGTGCACCCTTCATACAAAGGGTTGTAATGTTGGTTGTCAATTGTAGTGGTATAGTTAGTTTTTAGAGGTTAGAAGTAGATAGTGGCTAGTTTATAGTTGGAGGTTTTAAGTTCTTTGTACAATGAGGAGAAAGAATTATTGAAATACCTTGTAACTTCATTTTATGAAATATATACTGCCACTTTGATCTCCAAGATGTGATATTTGTTCAGTGTGCTTGTTGAGGCATGGAGGGCCCCCATCAATCAAATCTTGCACATATTTGTACATATTGGTAACATAGTATATTTTTTTATTTCATTTCCTTTCAGCAAGTTTGTTTTTATTTTATCCAAGTGTGTTTTTCCTTTCAGCAGTGTGATTTCAATTATGCAAGTGTGAGTGTGATTTCCTTTCAGCAATAGTTCTTTCAATTGTGCAAATGTGAGTGTGATTTCCTTTCAGCAAGAGTGATTTCAATTATGCAAGTGTGAGAGTGATTTCGTTTCAGCAAGAGAGTTTTCATTTATAAGTGTGGTATGATTTCAATTCTGTAAGTGTGGTGTGATTTTCATTTACACAAGTGTGATTTCCTTTCTGCAAGTGTGATTTTAATTTATTTATATTTGGTTTGGTTTGGTTTTGATTGATTTATTTTTTTTGAATTAGTTTAATTTCATTAGATTAATATAATATGAAATATAGCCACCTAGTACATATAGTACATGTATACCTCATCATTTTATGAAACCCTGGGTTGACAATTAAATGATAGGGATTTAACTCGCAATTAAATCACCCAACAGGGACAAAAAGCCTAAAAAAATGGGTTGTTGTGATATTTATGGGACCATTATATTTATTTTTCCATCCATCTTGATTTTTTTGGAGTGGAAAAAGTGGAGGAATAATCTCATATATACATATTCACTAGTAGGTCCCACCTTGGCAGATTGGGGTCTAAAATGTTCTAAGAAAATTTTGAGGAATCAAATGGAATTTTTTTTTGTGGGGGGGGGAGGGTGGGGGTGGCAGGTGGTTTCAACATTAGTAGCAAACCCGTTTCTCCTATTATACAGATAGAAACCATTCTAATTATTCAATAATTACCTCAATTGAATTTCGTATGCAAAAGTCCACTAGGAAGTTGACCTTCCTATTTTGACCATCATAGTTTGAGAATATGCCACATCAATCCCAATTACTAATGGAAAATAGGTTAGACACATGATCATTATGAATAATACTCTATAATATTCCATAATTTAACTCTTTTTAATAGTTGAAGGAATCAAACCTAACCACTAGTAGGTGATTATGTTGTTTCATAACTCGACTACTAGGAAGAAAAAGGGTTCCATTAATTTTTAGTGCATTTAGATCCATATATGAGTAGATTATCCACAAACGATAAGGAGAGAGGAAAAAGATATAATTTTTGAATTGTAGTATCCCATGGTATGTAGGCCATACTTCTTTGTACTGGCACCCATTTTCTATTCAAATAAAGAGAGCAGCGCATCATCACCTTCCAACTAGGCTTTCCCCTAAAAGGGTTTCATAGGTTATATCTTTTGTCAATTACGATTTATGGGTTTTTTATTTTCTACATAATTATAAATTTCATGTCTACACAATAAACAATAGCTTATAGATCTATAAATCTAAAGAGAAATAAACCCTCATAATGTAGATTTTGGATTTTTAAATATAATTTTATCAAATATGTTGTGTAAAAATATGTAGTGGAATGTACATGACATTTTATGGATCAATAAATGAAAATTCAAAGAATTTAATGCTTCAAACTCATAGAAGGAATTTTGAGAGTTTGAAACTGAAAGACGAAGAAAATATTGCATCATATTTCCTTTGTGTGGATGAAATTGTCAACATCATCAATAGGCTTGGTAAGAAGGTTAAAGAATCAATCATCATATAAAATATGTTCAGGATACAATTAATGATCCTTTAGTATCACCTGCTGAGGTTATTACCTTACACTATTGTAAAGGATGTGAGATAAGGAAAGCAAGTTCATGAATATTAGTGGAAAATGGAAAAACAAAATCAAGCAATGTGTACATACTTGATGAAGTCAAAGGAGAAAAATTTTATATGGGACAATAAGATGAAAGTTTGTTATGTTATAGAAGGACGGGGCATATAATTGTTTATATTCTAGGGAAAATCAGTGAGACATGAGTTGTAAGAGATATTCCAATGATTTCAAAACCTACTAGCATGTGAACCAAGAGATATTTACTTTTAAAAAAAAGGCATACTCAAGATCAAATCCTTTGGAACTTGAACACATAGACCTTTGTGGACCAACAATATCACAAAATTTAAAAGGTGAGAGTTATTTCATGATTTTTATTGATGGTTAGACAACAATAACATGTGATACATTTATTAAATAAAAATTAGAAGCATTTGAGAAGTTTAAAGCTTGCAAATTCCTTGTTGACAATGAAAATTATTTAAAAATCAAGTGCTTAATATCAATCAGAGGAGGTGAGTTTACCTCTAATGAATTTAATGAATTCTATAAGAATCATAGAATCAAGAGATATTTTGACAGTAAGGAATCCATGGCAAAATGGACTTGTATAAAGGAAGAAAAGAATGATACAAGAAATGGAAAAAACAATGTTGAATGAAGCCGAACTAATAGAAACATTTTTGGGAGAAGTGGTCAAGAAAACATTCTACATTTTGAATAAAGCACAAATTAGAGTGAAAAGTAGAAACACACCTTATGAATTATGACATTCTAGACTAGCTACTGCAAAGTGTTTGGGTGAAAGTGTTATATAATGATAGATGAAGATAATTTAAGAAAGTTTAATTCCAAAATAAATGAATTTTCTTTATTGGCCATGCATCTAGAAGAAAGGAATACAAATGTTACAACAATATACTATAATAAGTGGTATAAATTATCGATGTAATATTTTCTAAGCAAATACCTCAAAAATAAAAGTCACAAAAAAATGAAAATTGATCCTAAATAGTATATAGAGAATGGTAAATGGAAGAAGATATGGAAGAAAATAAAGAACAAGAAGAAATTGGATTCCAATATCCAAAGACACCATCTATACTTCTCAAAAAGTATCATCCATAAAATCATTTTTTTTGGTAACATATAAACATGATTTATGAGTAGAATAGGATTGGTAAGTACCAAAAAACAAGGAAACTTTTCTTTTCTATACAAAATAGAGCCCAATAATTTTACACAAGTTAATGATGAGAAGGATTAGGTTAATGCTACATAAGAAGCACTAAATTATATTGAGAAGAATGAGACATGGGAATTTGTACCCATACTAAAAGACAAGAATGTGATTGGCACTAAATGGGTGTTAAAAAATAAGTTGAATAAATATGAATAAGTAGTAATAAATAAATGAATATTGGTTTGTAAAGGGTATGCTCATATTTAGGGTATTTATTTTGATGAAACATTTTCTCCAGTTTCAAGATTAAAAGAATTCAAAATACTTATAGCGTTTACATGTTTCAATAACTTGAAAGCATATCATTTAGATGTCAAGTTAGCATTTCTTAATGGAAATATAGAAGATGAAGTATGTATTGAAAAACCAAAAGGATTTCAATTGTTAGAAAAAAAAGATCATGTATGAAAATTAAAGAAACTGCTTTAGGGAATAAAGAAAGCCTCTAGAGGTTGTTATTCAAGGTTTTATAAATACTTACTACAACAAGGTTTCAAAATAGGAGGTTCATAAAATAATCTTTATATCTAATATAAAATTAAAATCTATTATTAATGGTGGTTTATGTTGATGATATCATTTTTGGAAGAAATGATGAAAAAATGAGTCAAATGTTTGTAGAATAAATTAAAAAAGGATTTGAGATGTCCATTCTTGGAGAATTTCCATCCTTTCTTGGTTCAAATATCTTTCAATATAGCAAAGGCATGTTCATTTCTTAGACCAAATACATCAAGGATATGTTGAATAAATTTAGAATGCAAGATTGTGTACTTGTCAGTACACCCATGATCATAGGATATTGATTGAGCTAAGATGGTGAATCCCCAAAAGAAAATCAAACATTTAACATGTCAATGTTTGGAATCCTACTATATGTGACAACATTAAGGTTAGAGATCATGCAAGCCATAGGATTTGTTGTAGGATTTTAATATGCATTAAAGGGTACACATGTTAATGTAAGAAAATTAATATTTTGAAATATAAATAGTACATTTGTCTTCGGCTTATGGGATTCAAGGAATAAGAACTTAACTCTTGAAACATATGTAGATGTAGATTATGAAAGAATTATTAATAGCAAGGAAATTACATGTGTGGGAGTATTATTTCTAGGAAACTGTAGTATCATGGTTGAGAAACAAGCAAACTTAAATCTCTCTATCCACGATAGAAGTTGAATCTACTTTTGCAACAACATGTTGCACATAAGTTCTTTGGATGAAGCAGACAAAAAATGATATCATGCTATAATATGATTATCCAATCTCAATCATCTGCAACAACACAAGTACAATCAAAATTTAAAATAATCTTGTTAACACTCAAAGTAAAAGTATATTCCCAAAAATATCCTTTTCCTAATAGAAGAAGTAGCCAAAAAAAGTGTTAAGATGGAATACGTTTCCACCAAGGAAAAAGTTGTAGATTCTTTTACCAAAGTCCTTCTCTTTGAAATGTTTGAATATCTTAGACAAAAGTTGGGACCGATATCCTTCTCATATAGTTAGTAAATGGAAGCACAATTTTAGGGGAAGAAAATCTTTTCCATTGATATCAAAGGGGCAAAGGTTGTAGGCAAAGGAGGAATTATGAACACAAGGAGAGTTGCAGATAGAGGAAGTACAACAATAGCGTTGAAAAAATGACTAATGGTTACCATCAATTTCAAAGGCAGACATTGTTGTAAATATTTTTTTCATTGATTTCAAGGAGAGGGGGAGAGTATGAATGTCTAAGATAAGGACACGAATATGAACATTGTTGGAAATATTGTTTGGATCCCAAAATTTTATTTCCAATTTGAACATATTATCTTTGAAGGCATTTTTACTATATATACCTAGCTCAAATGAGAGCATAGGATAGAAGATTAAAATTTTTATTCTAATACCTTTATGATGGTATATAGTACTCCCTCTAACTTAATAAGATGAGGAGATATTGAATATTCTATCATGCCAACCCAGCAAGAGAGTATCATTTGGCCTAGATAGTTTTACATGTTGGCCCCGAAAGTGAATGCATAAATACTAGAAATAAAATATGGATGAGTTCATTTGAATTCCATCCAAGTAAAAAGAGATATGCGGTGTGTAAGAGAATTTTTGGAATTGTATTTGGGTTTTAGAGGTGAAGAAATAATGTGATTTGTGGAGTGAACAAATAATTTTGTCAATTTTTGTATAAAATTTCTTATGGATGTGTTAGATTGTGAAATTTTGAGGAGATAGCAGTGATATGTGTGTGTGTGTGTGTGTGTGGGGGGGGGGGGGGCAAACATTTTAGTCATTGGTTTTCTATTATTTCATATATATGCTTTTAGGAAGTTAGGATTCATGAATTCTCCTAAAATATTCTTCAAATATGTGAGTTTAACATTTTCAATATAACTTACTTTTCTAAGATTTTGAGACTATGAAATATTCAGAAGATCAAACTAGACTATGAAATATTGAGAAGATCAAACTAGGTACTTGTAGTAAAAATTTCAAACTTTTATTCACTATAATTTCAGAGATACGCCTTGTGGAAATTAGGTTTTCTAAATATTCCTAAAATGAGCATCAAACAATCCAATTTGTAATTTTTTCTATAACTTATTTATTTATATGTCACAAACTATGAAATATTGAGAAGGCACGTGTGAGATCTCTATGTAGTTGTGGTAAAAATTCCAGACTTTAGTTTTTAATAATGTCATATATTTTCCATGTGGAATTTAGGGTTTTTTAATAGTCCTAAAATCAAATTCAAATAGGTTGGTTTCAAATTTTCTCTATATCTTATTTTCTAAGATGTTTCAAAGTAAGAAACCACGAGGAGATAAGATGAGATCTCTAGGTTTTTTTGGTAAAATGTTTGTACATTGGTTCGCTAAACTTTCAAACATATGCTATTTGTGAGTTATGGTTTTGAATGATCCTAAAATCATTATCAAATAGGTCATATTAGTACTGTTATTGGAACTTTTTTTCTAGGAAATTATAGAGTGTCAATTTTTCATATGATTGAGGAGTCATACAGAAGTGATTTGTGTAAAATTTCATAATCACGTTTGTAAAATTGGATACATGGCATGATGTACAAGATTTTTCTTAGAAACAGGCCAAAAGAAGCAAGTTTTTAGAGAAGCAAACCCGGTGAAGGAAGAAGTGCCAAGAAGACTTAGTGAAGTAGTTTGGGGCCTATGAATATTTGTGGCGAGGATTGGTGTCTCTAGTAGGTTTGTTCCTACAAATATTCTAGCAGTGAGGAATCATGGCTCTCGTAGTTTGGTACCAATGAATATTAGTAGTAGTGTGAATTGGTGTCTCGATTCGGTTGGTGCATACAAATATTTGTTGTATCAAATTGTTACTTACAAAGAAATATAAAAAGAAGTTTTATGGTATTCTCTTGAAAGTGTTTTCATGTAACTTGGGTGGTCCATGTTCTCTAGCTAATATATCTCATTTTCGATTGTTTTCTTATGTCTCATAAATGATCAAATAAGTAAAATTTCCTGATACAAACTCACCACTCCTTAATATAAGTGTGTACTTAACAAAAGTGGGTGAAGATCAATATCCACTTAAATTAAATGTAGACGTGAAAAACATGTTAAGAGAGAAAATATTTCCACTCTTTTTCATGATACATAATCTCTTTTAATAGATAGTAGCCTCAAGATTTATGAAGATGTTATATTCCCTAAAGAGGAAAATTATTTTTTGATGTTCTTAATTCCTTATTGAGATGAAAATCATCAGGCATTTAAAATTGTGATTATACGTAATACAATACCAATTATACAATACCACTTATGATAATATATATTTTACTACTAAATTATCTAAATACAATTAATTATATTTTACAATAATATTAAGATGTATTATTAAAAATTAATAAAAAAATATTTCACCTATTCTTAATAGGACGAAGTACACAGACTTAAAATAAAGTAACAATAAGTAATAGATTCATAAAAGCCATTTTAAAAACTAATAACTATTAATTCATTATAACAGAAAAAATTAAGTTATGAATACTGCTTTGATGTTTTTAATCATAAATGGATAATAAGATAAAAGCATTTTAAATTTCAAATAAAACAAATATATTTATTTTTAAAAATACATTTAAAAGCATATCATATATTATTATAATTGAAATGGATTAAATCATAAATTATAAATTTAGATATAATGTATTATTCTAAGGGGTATATTGAAATGAACGCATAGCAGGATGCAATGCATTATTTTTGCGATAAATATGTTTTGGTATAGAATGATAAAATAATTTTTGAGTTGAGATGTGTTATATACTGAGTGGCGTTGTATTTAAAAATATTATATTTTTTTTATTTTAATTTAATTTAGAGTAATTTAAAGTAAAAGTAAATGTGTAATTGTTTTATTATTTAATCTTAAATTTACTTATATTTAAAATTAATATTGATATTATAATTTAATACAAAAGATATGTGTAATTTATTCAGTGATTAATTAAAAAATATTTTAATTTCAACTATAAATAAAATATTTCAGTATATATATATATATAAAGGAGTTGACATATATATAAGAAATAGATTATATTTTATGGGTATATATTTTATATTTCTCATTATAAAGAAAGGGCATTTAAAAATGTAATAATAATTTAAAAAATGTTTTTGTATGGACAATATGGACAATAAATAATATATTTTAATAACCATGTTAATTAAAAATTTTCAATGTCAACAAAATAAAAAATTTCTTTTTGTAAAAGCACTTTATTAGTATGCTCTTAGAAATGGAATTGGCACATGTGTAAATCCTTGATAATACTAAGTATAAAAAAAAAATCAAATATCAAGATAAAAATACTTTTAAGAATAGAAACTTTTTAAGCTTCGCATATTAAGAGATTCTCACTTTAAACTTGATTGATTATTTTCTTTTTTTCTTTATATAATTGACATATTTTCTTTTGAATATATGTGTATTTTGTTACTTATTCAACATTATTATACTAGCAGTTGCTCCAAAAGGTGCAAAGAGAGACCGATAGGTTTTTTAAATAAAAATAGTTGTACAAGAAAATAGCAATTGATAACTTAAATTTAAGTTAATTTTTTTGTATTTTTTTTTTAAGTTTATAATATGTAACTATATTAGAATTGTTTAACAAAAACATTCTCCAATGTCATTAGAACCCCATGGTGGAATATTAAATACTAAATTGATTACATTATATTTTAAAGTAATCTAACTAATAGATGAGATGATATTTTAATTTACAAAAATTGAATGTCTCAAGGATCCATTTATACATAGAGTGGTTCTAAACTTCTAATAGTTAAGAATGCATGCCTTCTTGTAAAAGGTTAAAAGTTCAAATTCAAAAAGGTAGAAAATAGACATCTAGGAATCAAATCACTAGGCAAAGACATCGAATTCATATTTAAGTATAGCTTCCTTCATAAATCATACATTGCAATAAAAAATAAGCTTTATCATATAGCTATATAGCAACAACATGTGGGATTCAACTAATATAATTATCCCAACTTGCAAAAGACGAATTGAAATTTAGTTAGAGTGTAATGGTAAAAAACCCAACTTGGAGAAAGATTCGTGGAAATTCAATTACAATATAATAGAAAAATGTGAAGTAAATCTGGTTAAAATAAATAGGTGAATTAAAGATTTATTCATTACTTTATAGTTTAAATATTACTTTATATATTAAATATGTGAACTTACTATTTTTTTTTACACAAGTCTTACTAGTGACATGTGAGTTCAAATTGGGCAACTTAGAAATTTATGGTTACTTTCTATAAAGAAAAATAATATTTTTGGAAAGATCTCTAATTCTATTAAAAAAAATAAGTTACGAGGGAAAATTCCTAAAAATTTAAGAAAATATGTGAACTTTCTATTTTTTTTACATACATGTCTCACTAATAACATGTGTCATTACCAAAATGAATTGATTGACAAAAAAAAGCAAGTGTATTTTCATAATGGTTTCACACAATCACCATTTATAAAGCACACATTAAAATTCTTTAGAGCTTAAGACTATAAAGAAAAATAAAATAACCTAACAAAACAGTTAAGCATATACTAGTGGAACCATTCATATAATTCATTAATAGCATGAACTAAATTAAATAAAATAACCTAACAAAATAGTTAAGCAAATACAAGTGGGACCATTCGTATAATTCATTAATAGCATGAACTCATTTCTTTATTTCAAGCATAAATTTTTGTACTTGGAGAAACATTTCTGTGAAAGGTGGCGGACAATCGAACAGTTTTGCGATCAGCGCTCAAATACCAGGGGATTGGTAGTATGATGGGTCATAGATTTTGTTGCCGCATTCGCATTTCCACACAATTGGATCGTCTCCACGTATTGGAGTGTCGGGGCATTGCAGTTGTGGAGTGACAGTGCACTGCACAGGCGTACATGGATTGCACCCCTCACATTTATTATAACATGACGGCGGCCCAGAGCCAATAGTGGGCAATGCGACTTCGCTTCTACACTCACCCATCCCCTTCACCTGCCAACAACAGTTTTTATCATTCAAGTGTGCATCAATATCTTCAATCCAATATTATTTTATCTGAAAGATTACAGAAAACATGGATTCAGAAACGAATGATTACAAAGAAAGCAGAGCCAAAATGTTCCGACGAATAGGGGGTTTGTTCATCACTAATTTCTCTCCCAGCGATCCCTCATTATCAGCGAAATAAAAGGGTTACTGTATCATATTAGTTCTTTCGCAGGCATGTGAGAAAATATTCTCTGCAAAACATATTGAATACACAATGAATTCATGCAAATTACGCACCCCCAAAGCTCAATAGGCCTAAAGCAAAAAAACAAAGTCTTCATCATGGAATAACGTGAAAATGCAGCTTCCATAAGTGTGTTTTTCTATATCCCAGTAGAAATCTCTTTGAATAACCTACTCTCCCCAATCTCTTTAACGTATGCTCCCCAGCAAAATTTCTTCGAATAAGGTCGTATCCTCCACATATGGTATATATCGAATATGAAGAGCTACGATGCAAATAAAAGAAAGCACAAGGCAAAAGTAAAGCATTAGCAAATAAAGCATATTACCAATAATGCATAAATCATATTACCCAAATTAGAAATGGAAACTCAGTGTCATTTTTGGTAAAAATTTATCATGTTCTTATGCTTTTTTTTAACTTTATATATATATGATGAAGGTATATTTCTTTGTTTTTTGGAACGGTTATCTTTTATGATTTTTATGATAAAGGTATAGCATTATTTTATTTTTGGAACTATTATATTTTATGATTTTTATGATCAAGTAATTCAAAAAAATGAGTTATGAGAGAGAAATATGTGAACTTGCTACTTTTTTGCACACGTCTTACCAGTGACATGTGTCATTATCAAAATGAATTGGTTGACGAAAAAGCAACTATATTAATTCAAAAGAGAAGACCTATCGGCCTAAATATTATTTGTATAGATTAAATAAGTTATTATTAAAGCAATGTGAATATTTTAAATATTATTTTATATTTAAATTAAATATGTTTATTTCTAAATAAATTTCCAAAATTTAATAAATAAAATATAAAAGAAATCTAATTAAATTCTAATCTTCATTTTAATAAATATTATTTTTTATATTTTTTAATTTTTCCAACACTAACACATATACACTTCAAACTCATTAATGTCAAATATTAGATTAAAAATAAACAAAATTAATCTATCATTTAACTGATATGGTTGTGAGCCTTATTTAGATGTCAATGTGATAATTTTAGAAATTAAAACATGGGATGTATAACGACGGGGATTTTTTTTTTCAGAAGAAAAAAACACCGCTTATATTAATACATAAAACAGTACATATACAAAATAATCTCAGCGGTATAGAGTAGCAGCGAGAATTCCTTCAGATACTAGCCAAAAGAAAAGCTCACTTATAGAAGAAGGAGCAGAAATGAATATATGGCCTCCACATAGCAGGAAAAATTCCTTCCCATACAAACATGACCATCAATGACAGTGAAAAAACATAGGATGGCTAATAGAAAGAGAGTATAGTCCTCCGGTAATAGACCATTGTGAAAAGGAAAGATGAGTACTAAATGACAATGGAATGTGAATGAAGACAAAACTGAAAGAACATCACTGATCTACATCCAACCACCCCACAAAATCATGTAAGTCTGTAAATTGAGGAGCTCGGATTATAAAAATAAACCACTTGTGATATAATCCGCCGGGCTCGCTTGTAACAATATAAACCTGTCTCGACCAGCTTTGTGAGATGTCGAGATACCCCTCCAAAATATTCAGGAACGTCTCACAAGTACAAGCCCAACTGGAGAGATCACAATGTACAGTCCCATAGGAAAAATGTATAGGGCTGGACTTCGATGAACTATTAGATACAGGCCCACTTATATAAAATATCCTTACCTGCAAAATAAGATCTTATGACATACTGGAAAATACCAGTCGAGAAACAAAAATGACATCCTGAGTAAGCAAAACAGGCTGAGTTGAAAATGTCCGTATGGCGAGAGTCATCCCATATAAAATTTCTGATTGAGACCTTTTATGTAAAACCATAACAGCACAGGCATCCCAATTATGACTCGACCCCACTGCTAGGCCACTCATCGAACCCAAAATCATGGTCAAAAATCCAATTATGGAATTGGGATTGTTGTTTGCCAGTGGATTTGACCATCTCTGAAGAGCAGAACGTGCATGTAAGATAAGATTCAGTTGTCAAATGTTCAACGAAATGGTTCACATCCATATGAAAGTATGGAGCTTGTCGCAAATGATTCAATTTTATAACGCACCATGGTCAAAATTAAAGGAACTAATATGAAGAGAGATTTGTTAAATATTTGGAATTTTTGGGGGCTGAGAATGTGACCTTTCCTGTGATCCACCGTATTGAAAATGAAAACGAAGAATCAGTAATGGATAACTCCAACTACTTTGCCATTTGAAAAATAATCGTGAAAGGCATGTGCTCCACCATATTCAAGATGAAAGTAAAATGGAAGAGTTGATATCCCCAACTGCTTTAGAATTTGAGTCACGTGAAAGAATCCGTGAGCAGTCCTATAAAAATCGATATAAAAAAGAAATATTTATTGTTAGGTGACTAAATGTAGTTTACATACTTTTATATTGGAGCTTCAATGGTTTGAAAAATGTTGCCATAACTGAACTATTATAAAATCTCGCTGGCTGATGGCAGCCTTATGTTGAAAAGTCATGGCTTCTGCTGCTATTGATCGCTAGTTCAATCCACCCCGCGTTGAAGAAAATATATGCATGGTGTCTGTCACCTTGTATTGTTTTCAGGTGCACAGTAATGAATATAACGAGCATTCAGGGCACTGAAACATATAGATTCATTACATGCATTGAGAAATATTATTCAGAGAGTAATGGAATCCGAGGACGATAAATACTCACTGCTGGAAAGAGGGTTATCCACGCGTTTTCTGAAAAAGAGACAAAGTAGAGTTAATGGGTCTACTGTATTTGCCAGGACTAGCCAGAAGGCTCTTGTGGGAGAACAGGTCTCTCGTGATCTAGAGAGCTTGGACTATGAGTAAGAACCCATTTTATTTCTACTCTGAAATTTATCTACTCTGCACTTCTTTGCTTTTGTGTAACTCAGAATTTTGCCTTGTGTATAAATTCCCAGAATTAACGAAAACGATCTGTTCAAGCAAGAGTTGAGGCCCAGAACAGGTGTAGAAATGTTTCAATACATAATTTTGAAATGGGCATTGGCATTTCTAATTGGCCTATTCGTCGGTATCATTGCAGCCTTTGTGATCCTGGTAACAGAAAACATTGCAGGGTTGAAGCTTCTTATTTGCTCTAAATTGATATCACAGAATAGGTACTGACCAGAATCTTAATTCCGGCATTTATATGGGCCAGGCTTTTGTTTTACTTTACACTCACATACCCATCTAGGGAAGGAAGATGGGTCTTGCATAGCCTCCCTTCTTGGGCAGGGTTGCTCAAGGCGTTATCATCTAGAATCCCAAAAAGAAAATTAAACATATAACATGTCAATGATTGCAATGCTACTATATGTGACAACATTACGGTTAGAGATTATGCAAACCATAGGATTTGTTGTAGGATCTTAATATGCACTGAATGGGACACATGTGCATGTAAAAAAGAATATTTAGAAATATAAATGGAACATTTGTTTTTGTCTTGTGGGATTCAAGAATTAAGTACTTCATTATAGAAACATATATAGATGTAGATTGGGAAAGAATTATTGATAGCAAGGAAAGTATATGTGGGGGAGTATTATTTCTAGGAAAGTGTAGTATCATGGTTGAGCAACGAGAAAACTTCAATCTCTCTATCCATAGTAGAAGTTGAAGTTGAATTTACTGTTGCAGCAACATGTTGCACATAATTTCTTTTGATCAAGTCGACACAAAATGATATCATGTTATAATATTATTTTCCAATGTGAATCATCTGCAACAACACAAGTACAATAAAAATTTCAAATAATCTTTTTAACACTCAAAGGAAAAGTATATTCCCAACAATATCCTTTTCCTAAGAGAAGAAGTAGCCAAAAAAGTGTTAATATGGAGTACGTTGCCACCCAGAACAAGTTGTAGATATTTTTACCAAATTCCTTCTCATAGAAATGTTTGAATATCTTAGATAGAAGTTGGGACTGATATCCTTCCCATTCCCTTAATAAAGGGAAGCACAATCTTAGAGGAAGAAACCCTTTTCCATTGATATCAATGTTGATAATGGCAACACGAAATATTGAAAATGGCACCCATGAGGCTTCTAGTTTAATTTTCCCTTAATTAAATTAGAAGTAAATTGTAATTCCACATCATGGGACAACTTGTATAAGTTAACTCAGTGAGGAAGAATTAGTTAGCTCATTCAATTTGAGTTGAAGGTCAAACTAGAAGCATGTAGATTCCACCCTAAGTTTTAGGGGGTCCACTTATAGTTTATTTTGAGTTGTAATTAGATAACTCAATTATTAGAGTTAAAATCGGTTTAACAAGTTGTAACTAAGGGATGAGCTAATGAGAGGTCTAGTGAATTAAATATGATTTAATTCACAAGCTTGTTTCATGTTAGTTCTAAGGAAGGCCCAGTTGAGCTTGGAGTTAAAGGGAAGATAAATATCAGTTGTATAATTAGAAAATTGTACAAGTCATGCATGAGGTCATCGAGATGCCTTGAAGTAATTTCATAATTAATTCTTCGTAATTTCCTAATTAATAAGGCAACAATTCCTCCAAGAATGCGTTAGCAAGGCTGGTCAGGTAGAGGCAAGAAAGTGGTTAAATATTAGACCAAACTTGCCTAGATCAGAGTGAGATAGTCAACATAGTTCAAAGGTTTTCTCGGGAAGGGAAATAACATTGTATTGCTTCATGGTCTTGAATTTATGCAATATACAGATAGCGGGGTTTTTATTAGTTTCTTTCCCCAGATACATCTTGTGTTGTGTGATGATAAAGTCTCTCGTACTTGTTTTGTGATTGTATGGTCGAAATTGGTTTCCAGAGTTTGTAGAATTGATTCAGTATTTTGTTTTAGTACATTACAAGAATAGTTGAATCTATTTAGATATTTCTACATCGTATTAGAGCACCAAGAATAACTATAGAAGAGAAGAACCATAGTTTGTTTTGAATAGGTACATAAAAATTGCAGATTTATTCTTTAGGACTAGCAGGAGATCAATATGTCTTCTTATGGATTGAGACTCAAATATTCCCTTGAGGGTAGTTCAAATTACATATCATGGAAGAATAGGATGGAGGAAGTGTTGGAGGACAACGAAATAAAGGAATTCATAGGCAGTGGTATTCTCAAGCTCGCAACAACAGATGCCCAAAATATTGAAGCATGGAAGAAGAATGTAGCAAAGGCGAGAAGGATTCAGTTGGAAGGAGTTCAAGATCATATTGACTCGAACCTCCATGGAAAGGAAACTCCATATGCTATGTGGAAGGCATTAATAGATCAGTTTCAGAAGAGTAGCAACCACAGGAAGCAGGCGCTAAAAGAAAAGCTCAGAAAAATCAATTTGCAGGAGGGTGAGATAATACCAAAATACTTGGTGAAGTTCACTCAATGTCAAGATCAGCTTGGAAGTTTTGGCATGACAATTCCCAAAGATGAATAGTGAGCTTAGAACTTCTAGGCCTTCCCAAGAGCTATAAAAAATACCAGGATTTGGTAAATCGGAGGGAGAAGTTACAAGAGTGGGAGCGATTGTGGTCCAACTTGGTACAAGAAGAGATAAGGCGGAGCACCAGAGAGGGGACCTCTTCCAAAGACAAAGAAGAAGATTTTTCATCAATTTAAAAATGAAAGAAAGCCAAGGGAAAGAAGTCCCAAGGAAGAGAGGGCAAGCGAGACTTGTCCAAGGTCAAGTGTTTTCACTATCACGAGTATGGGCACTATGCCACGAAATGTCCACAAAAGGCAAGCAAGAAGGAGCCTACAGTTTCAGCAATGGGTGAAGCTCTAGCTTCACAGTTCGGGCTTGATTTTACTCTCATTGCATGCATGGCCAACTCTGTAATGGGATGCATGTGGTATCTCTACAACGAAGCCTCGTTCCATATGAAGGGGAATAGAGATCTCTTCAGTGACTTGGAGGAGAAGGACCTCCAACAAAACATAGAGTTTGGATATGACAGGAGGTATAGTGCGACCGACATAGGTACACTTACCTTTTAGTGGGAGACTGGCTCCCCTCTCAAACTCAAAGATGTATTTTTTGTTCCAGGACTAAAGAAGAATATTGTTTTCGAAGCAATATTTAGAAAAGGAAAGGTTTTCCTTAGACATGTCACCACGAGACAGGTGAAACAGATTGGTGTTTGAGTTAAGAACTTGTATGCACTTGAGGTACAATATTCATGCAAAGTTTTGAGGAGCAAAGAAGAGGTTAGAGACTTCATGGTTGAGAAGGAGCATAAATTACCTCTCAACTTGCGACCTTAGAAGAATCCTCAGAAGGTTGTGGAACAACCACATTTGGAGAAGAAGATAGGAGACAAAGTGGAGGCATCCAATCAAGTGGAGACCTCTAGTAGGGGGAAATTTCGAGCCAGGTTGGAAGAAGGAGCACATGAATCCATACCTCCAAGTGAGAGGTGGGTCGATGTGAAGTCATAAACCCAAGAGAATAAATTTGGGTAGGGTCCATTGAGATTTCTTCTCTCATGGATCATTACCTTGCTACGGGATCCCACAGTACACAGTAGTAGGATGGATCAGTGGCGATTAGTGTAGTTAGATTTCAGAGTGACAAAAGTCAGATACTAGAGCACAGATCAGATTTGACAATAGTGTAGATGGCATAGATGCAAAGTCAGTAGCAACACAAAGTTTTCAGTAGACAATGCAGTAACTAGTAGAAGTCAGAGACTCTGGTGACAGATGCATCATACTGATTTAGTTTAGATGATTTTTAGTTTCGGAAGTTGCAGGAGCAACAACAATAGAGATAAGTGTTGCACGCAGAACATTCCAAAGGTACCAGATCTTAGGATAGATTGAATTCCTTTCTTGTTAAGAGGGACTATTGAAAATGGAAATAAGAAATAGTGAAAATGGAACCCATGAGGCTTATAGTTTAATTTTCCCTTAATTAAATTAGAAGTAAATTGTAATTCCACATCACACAACAACTTGTATGAGTTAACTAAGTCATGAAGACTTAGTTAGCTCAGTCAATTCAAGTTGACGGTCAAATTGGATGCATGTATATTCCACTCTAAGTTTTAGGGGATCTAGTTACAGTTTATTTTTAGTTGTAATTAGTTAACCCTATTATTAGAGTTAAAATCAGTTTAACTAGTTCTAACTGAGGGATGAGCTAGTGAGAGGTCTAGTGAATTAAATATAATTTAATTCATAAGAAATGGTAAATTTGTTAACTAATAATTCACTATAAATAGTTCTTGCATGTCAGTTCTAAGGAGGGCCTAGTTGATATTGGGGTTAAATGGAAGATAATTATCAGTTGTATAATTACAAAATTGTACAGGTCATGCATGATGTCATCAAGATGCCTTGAAGGAATTGTGCAATTAATTATTTGGAATATCCTAATTAATAGGGCCACAATTTCTCCAAGAATGTTGAAGTTTGCAACGAGAAACAGTGAAAGTGGCATCCAGAAACATCATCCTTGATCCTAGTGAAAAATAATCACCTAAACTAGGTGGGACCCACACAAGCTATTTTTAGGTGTATGTCTATTTTAGACATGTTGAGTAAAATCTAAAATTAGCAGGAGGTTGATTCTAGATGGTTGATCAAAATATATTTTTAGATGATTTTATATTTTTAGATGAATGGGCGAAGTCTATTTATAGATCGCTTGTCTAAAATTAGAATGCCTGTTGATTATTATTAGCCCTTAATAATAATCAGACAATAGATAGTAACTTATTCTCTTCAAGCACTTTATTTCAGTGAACAGATGTGGCACATCAGTGGGGTGAGGGAATTACCCAATTCCTAGGGTGGTTAGTGACTCATACATGGAGGACTTCATTATAACTGACAGTGGCAAGTTGTAACAGAGTTGTAAGAGTAGTTATGTGAGCTGCTATTTAGTTTAACTCGGTTCAGTGAGTTAAACTCAGTTGTGCTAGTTGTAACTGAATATACACTAGTGAAAGATGAGTGAATTAATTCACAAGTAGTGTCTTACTTGCAACTGAAGAAATACACTAGTTAACTACTTTCATGTCAGATCCTGTGGAGACCCACTGGAGAGATAGGTCAAAAGGGTGAGATGGACTATCAGTTGTGACTATAGTGATGCATTCAATGCATCTACACACACATTGGAGATGCTTATGAGGATTGCACAGTCAAGGAAAGGTAAGGTCGAATTCATTCAGGGTTCTTCTTCAGCAGCGATTGTACAGTGGAGGCAAGCTATCATGAGGCAAGAAATTGGTGCATGGAGGTGAAAATTTCTGCAAGACAGTGTGAGACGATTGTATATTGTACTGAGAGCTCTATGATCTGATCTTTGTATGATATATATGAGATTGTTTTATGATCCATTGATATACATAATATATTATATTTGGGGTTTTTAGCTTTAAGCTTTCCCAGTAAAAACATCTGTGTTATGTGTGATTGATTTTTCTTCATGTGTTTGCAATTGGTGATTTAATTTCCGCAAAGAATTAAGTAGAAGGATTCTGTATTTAACATAAGGATTAAATTGTTAGATCAGGAGAATCTGGTAATATACATGCATATTTTATAATTTCTACATGGTAACATAGAAGTGTTGATCACTGGAGATTCCAATATTGAAGCAGTTCTGATTTTTGTGCTGGTGGACAATTTGAATTTGCTGCAAGAATTTCCTAGTGCAACAGTTGAGTATACATTGAATGTTGTGTAACCAGCTCCAAAAAGAGAAGAAAAGATATATAAACGCCTTAGAAATGAGCCACTTCGAGGGGGCAACCTCCAATACATTACATAAATGAACAATTCTTGGATGATACAATTCACAAAACCTCCTTTCTATATATAGGAGTCCATGGGGCCATAATGTAATCCTAGTGGGCCACAATGTAATCCTAGCCGACCTAACAATAATAATTTAAGGGCACAATAATAACAAAATGGGGGTTACAAGGGCACAATAATAAAAATAAGGGGGTTACACTAACAATAATAAGGGACTATACTAGTAATATAGGGACCTAACATTGAAATGGATTTCAATGGGTTACGGTTGGAGTATGCACTTGAGGGCAGCTCGAACAACATAACCTGGAAGGACGGGATGGAGGCAGTGCTTGAATATAATGGGTTGAAGGAGTTCATCAATAGCGATGTTCCTAAGCCCACTTTAGCGGATGGTGTAGTACTTGATGCATGGAAAAATAAAGTAGCAAGGGCGAGGAGGATTATGTTGGAAGGTGTAAAAGACCATATTGTGTCAAGCCTTCATGGGAAAGCCACTCCATTTGCAATGTGGAGGTCTTTGACAGATCTTTTCCAAAGCAGCAGCGACCATAGGAAATTGGCGCTGAAGGATAAACTCAGAAAAATCAAGATGGAGAAGAACGACACTATTCCAGTATACTTGACAAATTTTTTCCAATGCAGGGATGAGATTGGGAGTGTAGGAGTCAGTGTTGCAGATGATGACTTGGTGAGCTTGGCTCTCCTTGGACTTCCAAAAAATTGGCACATTTATCAAGACTCTGTCAATGGACGGGAACAGATGTCGAATTGGGAGCAACTTTGGTCAGATCTAGTGCAGGAGGAGATAAGGTGGAACACCAAGGATGGCTCTTCATCAAAGTAGGATGATGAAGAGGATTGTGCCTTGGCTGCCAAGGTGAAGAAGAAGAAGGGGAAGAAATTCCATTCTAGATCTGAGGCCAGTGAAGATGGCAAGGAGCACAACATGTCCAAAGTGAAGTGTTTTCACTGTCATGAGTTTGGACATATTGCCACAAATTGTCCACATAATAAGAAGAACAAGATGGTTGTTGGAGCTGTAGCTGGTGAGGCTCTTCCCTCAAAATTTGATCTTGACTTCTCATTGATTGCATGCATGGTGTCTAATGCATTGGGATCGGGGTGGTACTTTGATAGTTGTGCTTCCTTTCACATGACGGGAGATGAGAAATTGTTCAGTGACTTGGTGGAGAAAGATCTCCAGATGCATGTTGAGTTGGGCGATGATGGACGATACAGTGTGACTGACATTGGTACCATTACCTTTCAGAGGGAGTCAGGTAAACTCTTTCATTTAAAATATGTTGTACATGTTCCAGGTTTAAATAAGATTTTAATCTCAGTCGCAATGTTAGAGGATAGAGGCTATGATGTTGTCTTTAGTGAAGGAAACGTTTTTCTGTGACACAAAGCAACAGGTAAAGCCAATAAGGTTGGGATTCGAGTGAAGAATCTCCACAGACTTGAAGTAGATGGGATTTCTATGGATTCCTACTGTTGGGAAGTGCGAGGAAGACATGAAATTGAAGCTTGAGAGGGAGCAGGATTTGCATGCAGGTAAGAGTGAACCTCAGGATGTGGAGAAACCACAAGATGAGGATCATGGAGTGGGAGCAACCACTCATGCAAATAAATTTTGTGCTAGATGGGAAGAGGGAGTGCATGCAGCTATACCACCAGGTGAGAGGTGGGGCGACATGCATGAGTAATCCCAAGAAGAGATTTCTGGGCAGGATTCATTGAGATGGTGTGGATCTCATGAATTGAACCTGGGTACAAGGAGCCCATAGAGCACCAGTAGCATGATCAGTTGGATTGATACAATCAGATCAAAGTGACAGTGTCGGATACTGGAGCGCAGATCAGAGTTGATAGCAAGTACAGAGTGAATGGATGCAGAGGTCAACAATGCAGTGGTTCTTGAAGACATGTGCAGTAGCTAAACAGAAGTTAGAAGACTTGGATGACAGATGCATTAGACTGATTTATTTGTTTGGATGCTTTCAGTTTTGGAAGTGTTGCATGCAAGAGTTACAGGGCGGATGCATGGAGTTGCAGGGCACTTTCAAAGGTTGTAGGGTGAATGCATGGAGTTGCATGTCACTTGCAAAGACGGTCATTTCTTGTTGAGAGGGTGTGTTGAAGTTTTCAACAAGAAACAGTGAAAGTGGCATCCGGAAACATCATCCTTGATCCTAGTGAAAAATAATCACCTAAACTAGGTGGGACCCACACAAGCTATTTTTAGGTGTATGTCTATTTTTAGACATGTTGAGAAAAATATAAAATTAATAGGATGTTGATTCTAGATGATTGATCAAAATCTGTTTTTAGATGAGTTTCTATTTTTAGATGAATGGGTGAAGTCTATTTATAGATCACCTGTCTAAAATTAGAATGCATGTCGATTAATATTAGCCCTTAATAATAATTAAACAATAAATAGTAACTTATTCTCTTCAAGCACTTTATTTCAGTGAACAGATGTGGCACATCAGTGGGGTGAAGGAATTACGCAATTCCTAGGGTGGTTGGTGACTCATGCATGGAGGACTTCATTATAACTGACAGTGGCAAGTTGTAACAGAGCTGGAAGAGTAGTTATGTGAGTTGTTATTTAGTTTAACTCAGTTCAGTGAGTTAAACTCAGTTGTGCTAGTTGTAACTGAACATGCACTAGTGAAAGATGAATGAATTAATTAGTTAATTAATTTGCAAGTAGTGTCTTACTTGCAACTGAAGAAATACATCATTTAACTACTTGCATGTCAGATCCAGTGGAGAGATAGGTGAAAGGGTGAGATGGACTATCAGTTGTGACTATAGTGATGCATTCAATGCATCTACACACACATTGGATATACTTATGAGGATTTCACAGTCAAGGCAAGGTAAGGTCGAATTCATTCAGGGTTCTTCTTCAGCAGGGATTGCGCAATGGAGGCAGGTTGTCAGGAGGCAAGAAATTGGTGCATGGAGGTGCAAATTTCTGCAAGACAGTGTGAGACAATTGTATATTATATTGAGAGCTCCATGAGCTAAGCTTTGTATGAGATATATGAAATTGTTTCATGATCCATTGATATACATAATATATGATAGTTGGGGTTTTTATCTTTAAGCTTTCCCGATAAAAACATTTGTGTTATGTGATTGATTTTTCTTCATGTGTTTGCAATTGGCGATTTAATTTCCGCAAAGAATTAAGTAGAAGGATTATGTATTTAACATAAGGATTAAATTGTTAGATCAGGATAATCTAGTAATATACATGCATATTGTATAATTTCTACAAAGAATGCGTAAGTAGGGCTTGCGAGGCAGAGGCAAGAAAGTGGTTAAATATTGGACCAAACTTTCCTAGATCAGAGCGAGACAATCAACAAAGTGCAAAGATTTTCTTAGGAAGGGAAATAACATTGTATTGTTTCATGGTCTTGATTTTATGTAATATACATACAACGGGGTTTTGACCAGTTTCTTTCCCTAGATACATCTTGTGTTGTGTGATTGATAAATTCTTTCTCTTGCTTGTTTTGTGATTATGCGATCGAAATTGGATTCCGCAATTTGTAGATTGATTTAGTATTTTGTTTTAGTACATTACAAGATCAGTTGAATCTATTTAGATATTTATACAATCAAATGGGGAGAGGTTGTAGGCAAAGGAGGATTCATAGACACAAGGAGAGTTGCAAATAGAGGGAGTACTACAACAGTGTTACAAAATTTACTAATGGTTAACATCAATTTCAAAGGCGGAGATTGTTGTAAATATTTTTGTCATTGATTTTAAGGAGAGAGAGAGGGTATGAATGTATACAATCAAGAATGGAAGAGGAATATTGTTGGAAATAATGTTTGGATCCCCAAAATTTTTATTTCCAATTTGAATACCTTATCTTTGAAGACATTTTTACTATATATACCTAGCTCAAATGAGAGCGTAGGATAGACAGTTGAAAATTTTATTCTAATAACTTTCTAATGGTATATATTACTCCATCTAACTTCATAAGAATGAGGATATATTGAATATATTCTATCATGTTAACCTAGCCAAAGAGTATCATTTGACCTAGCTAGTTTTAAGAGTTGGCCCCGTAAGTGAATGCATGAATACTAGAAATAAAATATGAATGAGTTCATTTGAAGACCATCCAAGTAAGAAGAGATATGAGGTCTGTAAGAGAATTTGTGGAATAGTATTAGGGTTTTAAAGATGGAGCAATAATGTGATTTGTGGAGTGAAAATTTTATTTTGACATTTTTTGTATAGTTTTTCTTATGGATGTGTTAGATTGTGAAATTTTGAGGAGATAACAGTGATATGTGTGTGTGTGTGTGTGTAATAAACATTTTAGGCATTGGTTTTCTATGCTTTTACATATATGCTTTGAGTAAATTAGGGTTCATGAATGCTCCTAAAATATTCTTCAAATAGGTGAGTTTAACATTTTCGATAAAACATATTTTTCTAAGATGTTTGAGACTATGAAATATTGAGAAGATCAAACTAGGTACCTCTAGTAAAAATTTAAAACTTTGTTTCACTATAATTTCATAGATCTGCCTTGTGGAAATTAGGTTTACTAAATATTCCTAAAATGAGCATCAAACAAGAGATTTTGTAATTGTTTATTTAACTTATTTATTGAGGCATTTCAAATTATGAAATATTGAGAAGGCACAAGTGATATCTCTATGTAGTGATGGTAAAAAATTTAGACTTTAGTTTGCTATAATGTCATAGATGTTTTATGTGGAAGTTAGTGTTTTTAAAATCAACTTCAAATAGTTTAGTTTCAAATTTTATCTATATCTTATTTTCTAAGATGTTTATGAAATCATGGGAGATAGAGGTGAGATCTCTAGGTACTTTTGGTAAAAGAAAATATAGACTGGTTCACTAAAATTTCAAACATATGATATTTGTGAGTTATGGTTTTTGAATGATCCTAAAATCATTATCAAATAGGTCATCTTGGAACTCTTATTGTAACTTCTTTTATAGGACATTATAGACTGTGAAATTTTCATATAACTGAGGAGATATACATAAGTGATTCAAAATTTAATAATCACGTTTGTAAAATTGGATACATGGCATGATGTACAAGTTTTTTCCTGGAAAGAGGCCAAAAGCAACATGTTTTTAGAGAAGCAGACCTAGTGAAGGCAGAAGTTCCAAGAAGACTCAGTGAACTAGGTTGGTACCTATGAATATTTGTAGCAAGGATTGGTGTCTCCAATAGGTTTGTTCCTACAAATATTTATAGCAGTGAGGAATCATGGCCCTAGTAGTTTGGTACCTACAAATCTTAGTAGTAGTGTGAATTGGTGTCTCCAATTGGTTGGTGCAAACAAATATTTGTAGTATTATTAACAAAGAAATATAAAAAGAAGTTTTGTGGTATTCTCTGGAAAGTGTTTCCATGTAACTCAAGTGTTCCATGTTCTCTAACTAATATATCTCATTTGCCATTGTTTTCTTATGGCTCATAAATGTTTGAATAATTTAAATTTCCTTATAGTGACTTACCACCCTCTCTCATTATAGGTGTATTCTATCCACCTAAATTAGATGTAGACTTGGACGACTTATGAAAAGGGAAGAGATTTCCATACCCTTTTCACATGACACATAATATTAAAATATATTATTAAAAATTAATATAACACGTTTCACCCTATTCGTAATAGGACAATTACAAAGACTTAAAATCAAGTTACAATAAGTAATAGATTCATAAAAGCATTTTAGAAAACTAATAACTATAACATATAAAAAATTAAGTTATGAAAACTGGTTTGATGTTTTCAAAATATATATATATATATATATATATATATATATATATATATTCATTCCTGCCATGGCAGGTGATAACGCATTCAGCTTTTGACCATTAATTAATCAGGTTTTGACCAAATTATTATCAAATAAAATTAATTTTTATTTTTTTTATATTCTAATTTTATTTATTTGAGTTTTTATTAGTTCAAAAGTTTAACTTCTTATTTTGTAATTATCTGGTAATCATCGTGAGTGTTCAAAATTGAACACGTTATTGCCCTTCATGAGTTTTTATTAGTTCAAGAGTTTAACTTTTTATTTTGTAATCATCTGGTAATCATACTGAGTGTTCAAAATTAAACACGTCATTGCCCTTCAAAAAGCTCCAACAAGAATTTCCACCTTGAAATTACGAGTCTAAAAAAATTTAAATTTTGATTTTTACAAGTTTCAAAAAATTAAAATTCCTTTTGAAAGTATTACGAGTCTAAAAAATTTAAAATTTTGATTTTTACAAGTTTCAAAAAAATTAAAATTCCTTTGAAAGGATTTTAGTCGGCTAGACATTTTTGAAAATTTAAATTACTGAAAAATTTAAATTACTAAGAGGTTGTAGGCTGTCCGACCATTAATCCCCCTTGACATATAGATTCTAGAGTACCCTACTACGAGGGTTGTTGAAGCAATAAATAAAATTTAATAGAGTATGGAGGTTGTTGCATCCAATAGTATAATGGTGCGCTGCAAGTCTGCGATATTTCTTATGGGGGAATGTTTTACCAATTTTTTCATCCAATCTAACCGGAGAACTGCGAAACAGAGCGAGAGAACTAGAGAAGAGCCAATTTGTATGTAGGATGGGGTTTTCCTCTAATGCTGAAATCTTAAGAATTTCAACTTCCAACATTCACAGATTCATAGGTATTTTTCCAGCATTGGACATATTTTTATTTTCTTTTTTTTATTTTGATTTATAGGTATTTTTTCAGCATTGGACATCTTTTTATTTTCCTTCTTTTATTTTGATTCATAAGTATTTTTCCGGTATTGGACATCTTTTTCGGCATTGGAAATATTTTTATTTTCCCTTATTTATTTTGATTCATAAGTATTTTTCCGGCATTGGACATCTTTTTATTTTCCCTCTTTTATTTTGTTTGTTTAAAACTAGAAGCATTAAAGGATGGTCTTTTCTACCATTGTAAAGAGGCCCACAGTAAAATTCAATTAGCTCCATAGTATTAGGTGGCTATTGAGAAATGGATTTAAAAAAATAAATTTACAATTAAAAAACAAAATTACAAAACAGATTTAAATATATATATGCAGAATGATAGAGAGTGAGTGCTAAGAGTTCAACAAGATAAATATATGTCTCAAATAATATTATTCAATTTATTAAGCAGGGCGTCAACACTACACCATTTTCTCCATCTTTATCATCATCTCATACTCTTCAACATGTCTATATTCCTTTAAATCAAAGGGTCTCTCAAAAGATTTTCCAATAGTGGAGTTTTGTGTTGTAACCTGGTAAAACCATTTTTACTAATGGAGTTTTGTGTTGTAACTTGGTAAAACCAGGTTTAGTTTTTTCTATTTAAAAATCATTTTAATGTTTAAATAGGTTTAACTAAATAGCTAGGAATTTTTTTGTAAACAGATTGTGTGGAGTTTTGAGTTAGAACTTGGTAAAACTAGGTTTAATTTAGACAATGATTTTTGTTATTTAAAATTTCTTTTTAATGTTTAAATGGATTTAACTTAACTTGTATAAAAGTTTTTATACATTAGAATTTTGTGGATTTGACCAATCAAATTTAATATTCTAACAAATTCCTATAAATTATGTGTAAATTTGATTAAAAATATACCAAAAGTCTTTTAACACAAAAAACTGTTAGAATAAGACATACATGCATACATATATTTACGTGAGATCGCAACGGATTATGACTGGAATACAGATTATGACTGGAATATTGAAACAGATATGAAGTTGTATTTTATTTCATTCATTTATAACTTCTTGTTGTAAATGCTCATATAATTTTGAATTGACTTAGAATCTGCCAAAATAAAATTCAAATAATAAAACCTTCTAAAATTACATATCTCAAACAACTAAGTTAGCATTACCCATGGAATCCTTGATCTTTTTGTTCCATTCTTGTCCAACCTGAATCAAGTTTTGTGACTGCATTTAGCTTTAACTAGTTGTTAACTAGTTACATGACATTTTACTATTTGTTTAAGGAAAACACTGAGACAATTAATGTTTTGCTGGAAAAGTTTTTTTCTTTATTGTTAATTGTGAATAATAAAATTAGTTATGGAAAGTGATTCCATAAAAATTAAAAACGCTGATGGTAAATGTTTTCCGAGAACTGAAAGGTGGTTGGAGAGTTTGAACAGTTACATGCTCCTCTGGGGATAAGAGATTCATCCCAGTGAGGAATAGGGATTATGTCCATGGACAAAAGGAGAGTGGATATTTTCTTGAGCTCGTAGAGACCAGTGGAAATCACTCAGTAATCCTGATTAAATTTCTGGCACTGACTGGACTAGGAGTCCTAAGGTCACAACAGAAATTCCACTGTCAACCCGTACTTTTCAGGAGTGGATCACGGGGGCAAAAGGGGGACGTAATCGCCTATATTGAAGGTTGGGAGGACCACAACTACGAATTGCATAATACAGATAAGTATTTGTGCAAGTTGAGTGATTTGAGAAACAAAAATATCTATGTCTAAGTTATACACAGGTGTTTATCTGCTTGTAACAGAAAACAACAACATATGATAGACATGTGTAGAGAAAGAATCAGACTTCACATTATTAATATTAGTTTGTTATGCTTGAGTTTTGTATGCTACGTGTAAAACTTATATAGTATTTTAAGTATGGTAGTTGTGATTAAGGCAAAGAAAGATAAAGAAACATAAATATATGATTGATTTATACAACATGACTGTGTGGTATAGGAGTAGTGGAAAACAAGTTTGAAACATAAATATATGATTTACTGTGAAAAAATTATAACAGTAAACAATAGCATTTCATGGAAGAAAAGTATACCAGAAGATTGAAAAGCAGTAATATAAATTGTGAAGACAGTAAAAGGTAAAAAGAATACACTGTAAAGTTGTAGATGTAAAAAGATTATATGTACATAATCTATAAGAGAATCTATTAACTTTTAAATAAAATAGAGTGGATTGTTGGTTGAGGGTACAGGTGAAATCCTAACCCAAGACACATTGTTCCGCAAATATAGCTAAACAAGGACGAATAAGTGAGGTGGTCTAGTCACTTCAATGAAATATCAGTCACAAAACTTAACAAACAAATTCTGGATTCATATTTATAGAGAAAAATAGAAAAAAATCAGTCATTATAATTTAACTATGAATTCACATGAATAATTACTTATTATCCATATCTAAATTTTGAAAAAGAAAGACTCAGATGCCTAACATTTTATATTCAAGAAAATATAGTATTGAGTTGCAGGGGTCAGCCAAGGGCTCATGCCCTAAACAAGAATCATACAAATAATACAAAGAACATGTAGGAAATCTGAGTTATTTCATTATGGCAACATATAAATAACAACAGTAAAAGAGTAATACAAATTTTCCTCATTGAAATAGTGTAAGTTCGTGGAGGACTTCCTGAGAACAAGTCCAAAAGCGTATACAGTTTACAATAAATGAAAAGAAATAGAGTATTTGCACATTACAATGAAATAGATTGGGGAAAAATCACTGAGAACCAATAGGTCCAGAGGGAAACCCTCTCTTAACATAAATTAGCACTGTTGTGCGTAATTAAAAATATTCTTTTACAAAAACAATAACCCCAGAAAAACATTGTATAAATAAATGTCGATCTTTCCATGCTGGAAGGGATCGTTGAGTGATTCCGCTAACGTGGCAAGCCACAGACAAGGCTTAGAGAGGAGCAAGCAAGGTATGTGAAGTACCTGGAAGAACCATGACCTCCATTAGTAGAAGGAAGTTCAACCGAGAAAGCACTGTGGAGCAGTTCAGTTTTGTGAAGAAAGGTACCTGCGGAATCATATATTTCAGATGGGTAAGCCACGACCCTTTAACCATAAAAATGATAATGAATGTTCCAGCAGGCAATGGAGGAAAAGAAAAGGGTTTGAGGTTAATGATTACCTGCTAGACTGAAGTTCCCAAATGCAAACTCCGAATGCAAACCTGGAAATACAGTGGAAGAATCAATGCAAACTCTTAAGTAATTTTGAAATTAAAAAATAAACAGAATAGGAGAACAAGGTTTGGAAAGAAATTCCAGAGGAGAAATGAGGACTGGTATGCGAAAATACAGTAGTCTTACCTGTGCAGAATTTCCCGAATCCTTCTCACTCCAATGGCTGCCATGACCATGATACCACTATTTTCTCCATTTAAGAAATTAGCTGAATGAGCTTCTGTGCCTAGGTGAGTTCAGCTTACAGGGAAGAACTAATCGGGCAAAGTAGGGAGCCAAATCCTTAGAGAGAGATAAACCCTAAGACAACAGATCAAGCAGAGCGAAGATGGTGGAGAAATGAATCAATAAGATAAGGTAGCGGGGTAATACCAAGGTCTTTCTCACCAACGTGTCTACCGTAGATCTTCATTGACATCCAATGGTGGATAGTGTGGCATATGTCCTCAAAGCAATAAAACAATTGCACGGTAAATCCTACTGCTAGCAATGGAGTTAATATTGTTGCCTATGACAGGGACGAGAACCCCGATTCGATGCATGTAGATCAGACTCACAATAAAAGAGAATATGCCAAACAGTTATAAATTTGATTTGTTCGTATAAGGTTTAAGGGTTGGTTAAATTAATCCATTCTATAAAACAATGAATTGTAATCTACGTCTCGGTAAACCAAACTCCTGCCAACCTTATATTATATGAAAAATCATTAAGTGAGTTGTAGATCAGGTCATAGTCCAATTATATATGTGAGAATGAAATCCATGTCACGGACAAAATAGTTCAACCATAAGGTATAAATTAATTTATATATATATATATGGTAAAGTTTAATGTTAGATGTTACAAGTGGTATCAGAGCAACGTTCATACACTGGGACCCTAAGAGTCAACTAACAATTTAATCTATGTGTATACTAATGCATATAAAAGAAGCATAATAGGAAATATCATGAGAAGGGTATCAATGCAACAACCACCCCAGAATACCGGAGAACCCCAAACACAACCAGTAGTGAACCCTGAGATGTGGGTTCAGCTGAGTGTGGACCAACACCAGCAAACAAGTAGACTGTTGGAGGAACAGTAGCATCAAACTAGCATATTGTTGAATACAATACAGAAGCTACAGGAATAAATGGTGCGGGTTCGAAGTGATAATGGTCGCTTAATGCAAGAGCAAGAAAAGATACTCAAGAGCTTGTCAGACAAGAAAAATCAGGGAATGGAACACCCCAACGCTGATAGGGACATGCAAGAAGGTGATGAGCGACAAACAAGGGACCACACCACTGACAGAGTGGAAAGAAGCCCATCCCAGCAAAGCAACAAGAACAAAAACTATAATGAAGTAGAATCTAGAAATTTATCAGATCAGCAAGAAGTTAAGAAGCAAAAAGTGGATCTTCAGGGGGAGTTTCGAAAAATAAAACCATAAACATTTGATAGTGAAGCTGAGGAAGTGGCAGAGGCTTGGTTGATAAACATGAACAAATATTTTCAGGTGTACGAGTACAATAGCAATCTGAAGGCTATATTGGCCATATATTAGTTACGAGCGAAAGCCACTCTGTGGTGGGAAGAAGCAAAGAACATTCGCAGTATTGAGGACCAAGATGTTACTTCGGAATCGTTCCAGCAATACTTTAAAGACAAGTATTTAACATAACGTTTCTACGATGAGAAATCTAAAGAATTTCATGACTTGAAGCTGGGACAGATGACTATGGATGAGTATATCACCAAGTTAACCTCCTTGTTAAGATATGTTCCATACCTCCGAGATGAAAAGGCTAAGGTACAAAGATTTCTAAGCAGATTACCAACACATATGAAGGAGAAAAATGAATTTATAAATCCCAGAACCATGGACGAAGCCATTCGTAAGGCATAGAAAAGCAGCTCAAACTTCAAAGGTTCTAAAAACAATAACTTTAAGAATTCTACACGAAGTTCTGTCAGTAAACAATTTGGTAGAAATCATTAAAGAACCCAATGGCCAGTGGAAGAGAAGCCTACAGAGGCATCTAGAAAATTTGAGCAAGAGCAGGTGACCAAACCACCTCTACAACGTTGGGGGTGTGGTGAGGCACATTATTATAAAAACTGCCCACAGCGAGCGAGAAGTGAAACGGTTGCAAATTTGCAAGAAGCTTCTAGAGTATGCGATGTGGTGCGAAAAATTCCTTGTATCAACGCAACGTTTGAGGATCGACAGGCAGATTATCAGCCAACAATGATTGAGTTGGAAGGTAAATTATTGTCTCAATCTGTTTCTATTTTGGTAGACCCAAGTGCAAGTCTAAGTTATGTTAGTCCCAAAATAGTGGAAATCTGTAGATTAAAAGTGCAGAAATTCAAAAACCCTTGGCTGGTACAGCTAGCCACAGGAGAAAAAAGAAAGTTAACTGCCAAAATTCCAAACTGCACATTAGAAATTGCAGAACAACAGTTAAATGTGGACCTGAACATACTTCCATTAGGGTCCTATCATGTTTTTTTGGGCATGGATTGGCTAGAAAAACATTGGACCTTAGTGGATTGCAAGGAAAATATCATTTATTACAGAATGCAAGATGGTACACGTAAAGAGATTCAAGGAATCAAGAAACCCCTATAGCTACGTCCTATTACAACATCCCAGATGAATAAGTGTATGAGGAAGGGATGTCATATTTATTCCATCCAGGTGGGATATGCCAATTCCAAGGAAAAGTTACCTATGATGGAAAACATACTAGTAGTACAAGATTTCATGGATGTATTTCCATAAAATATCCCTGGATTACCACCAAGACGAGATATTGATTTTATTATTGAATTAATGCCAAGAGCATCACCTGTTTCAAGGGCTCCTTACAGAATGAGTGTTCCAGAATTAACTAAATTAAAAATGCAATTACAGGAACTACTGGACAAAGGTTATATTCGTCCAAGTGTGTCCCCATGGGGACCACCAGTGTTGTTCATTAAGAAGAAGAACGGAACCATGCGAATGTGAATGGACTATAGACAGCTCAACAAGTTAACAGTTAAGAATAAATATCATTTACCAAGGATTGATGATCTGTTCGATCAGGTGAAGGGGGGCACAATATTTTCAAAGATAGATTTAAGATCTGGATATCATTAGATTCGAATCAAGGATGAAGATATTTGCAAGATTGCTTTCCGTACTAGGTACGAGCATTATGAATTTTTGGTGTTACCCTTTGGATTAACAAATGCACCAGCAAACTTTATGAGGTTAATGCATGGTATATTCTATACTTTCCTGGATAATTTTGTACTTATATTCATTGATGACATTTTAATCTATTCTAAAAACTAGGAAGAGCATAGAGAGAATTTATGGATTGTGCTGGAAATGTTAAAAAAACACCAGCTGTATGCTAAGTTCAGTAAATGTGATTTCTTTAAAACAGAAATCCATTACTTAAGCCACGTCATTTCAGCAGAAGGGATTGTTGCTGATCCAAAGAAAATAAAAACAATCATGGAATGGAGGGTACCCCAGAATGTTACGGATATTCGATCCTTTATGGGTTTGGATGGTTATTATCGAAGATTCATTGAAGGATTCTCCATAATTGATTTTCCAATCACCTCTTTGCAGAGAAAAGGAAAAGTTTTTAAGTGGACTGTTGAGTGTCAGAACAGTTTTGAGAAGTTGAAGTAGCTTTTGACCACTGCACCTGTGTTGAGGGTAGCTGACCCCAATAAAGAATTTGAAGTTTGTACAGATGCTAGTAAAGAAGGAGTTGGGGCAGTTTTATCTTAGGAAGGAAAAGTAGCGGCGTATGAGTCAAGAAAGTTGATGGAACATGAGAAAATATACTCAACCTATGATCTAGAATTAACTGCAGTAGTACATGCACTCTGGGTATGGAGACACTACTTGCTGGGTAAGAGGTTTGTGCTAAATATGGATCATAGTAGCTTGACTAGTTATTTCAAACAAGCTGATTTAAACTCCAGACATGCAAGATGGAATGCCTTTCTAAGTGAGTTTGATATGACATCCAACACGTGAAAGGTAAAGGAAAACTAGGTGGTTGATACTTTAAGTAGAAAGCTGCATCGTGTGTATGAGCTTTACTACAATCAACTTGAATGTAAATTCTTAGATCAGGTAAAAGAAGAAGCACAGAAGGATCTGAAATATAAATTCCTATGGCAGAAAATGGAAGAAGCTAGAAAGCATGGAAATACTTCTGAATATGGAGTTAACCAAGAACAAATGCTAACTTGTAGAGGAAAGCTGTATGTACCAAATCGTGAGGAACTTAAGGAGTTAATCACGGATGAATACCATAATAGTAATTATGCAGGTCACCCAGGATACCAGAAAATGTTAACAGCTATTAGAAAAGTATATTTCTGGCATGGTATGCATAAAAATATTACTGGCTATCTAAATAAATGTTTGGAGTGTCAACAGGTTAAGGTGGAGCTCCGACATCCCGCAAGATTGTTGCAGCCCATACCAGTACTTGAATGGAAGTGGGAGGTCATATCCCTAAACTTCATTACAGGTTTACCATAGTCAAAGAGGAAAAATGACTCCATCATGGTGGTAGTTGACAGATTGAGTAAATCTGCACATTTTATACTGGTATAGTCTACTTTCAAGACTGTACAGATAGCGGACATCTTTATGAGAGAAAATTTCAGGCTACATGGCATTTCGAAGATTTTTATCTCATACAGGGATGTAAAGTTTACCTCAGCATTTTGGAAAACTCTGTTCATAGGTCTGGGGACCCAAATAAACTTTAGCACTGCTTATCATCCCTAGATAGATGGTCAAACAGAGCGGGTAAACTAAGTGTTGGAAGACATGTTGTGCATGTACGTAATGCAGCAGCCAACCAAATGGGAAGACTACTTGCATCTGGTTGAATTTGCTTACAACAATGGTTATTAGGAGTCCCTTAAGATGAGTCCTTTCGAAGCTCTATATGGGAGGGAGTGTCACACCCATAAATTGGAGCAACCCCGAAACAAAACTAACGTTGGGACCAGAAATGTTGGCAAAAATGGAATCGGAAGTAAAGAAGATAATACAAAATTTGAAGGTTGCACAAGATCGACAAAAGATCTATGCATATAAGAAAAGGACTTGTCGGGAATTTGAAGTGGGAGATCATGTGTATGTGAGGATCAAACCTAAGAAGAGTACCTTGTGATGGACCTCTTGTGCCAAGTTGGCTCTCAGGTTCTGTGGACCCTTCCAAATTTTAGAAAGGGTGGGACCTGTGGCCTATTGGCTGGCTTTACCTAGTCACATCCGAGTACAATGTGTTTCATGTGTCCCTATTGAAGAGACATGTGCATGATTCGAAGCACGTAATCCATTGGCAGAATATACAAGTAGGATAGAATTAAAAATCCTAACTTGAAATATTATTTCTTTATGAAAATTTGACAAGGAACTTTGTTGTTTGCAGGTAGATCCAGACGACGAGTTTCTGGTCAAGCCACAACACATACTTGAAAGGAGAGAAATTATGCTCCGAAAGCAAGTCATCACCCAGGTTAAAGTGCAATGGAAGCACTTCGGCCTGGATGAGGCTACTTGGGAAGACAAAGTGTTTGTGTCCGAGGCTTACCCAGAGCTATTTTTTGAGCTGGAGTGAAACACCGAGGACAGTGTTACTTCCAGGGGGGAAGTTGTGACGACTGCATTTAATGATAACTAGTTATATGAAATTTTACTATTTTTTTAAGGAAAATACTGAGACAATTAATGTTTTGCTGGAAAAATTATTTTTCGTTATTGTTAATTGTGAATAATAAAATTAGTTATGGAAAGTAATTCCATAAAAAGTAAAAAGGTTGATGGTAAATGTTTTCCAAGAACTGAAAGGTGGTTGGACAATTTGAACAATTACCTGCTCCTCTAGGGATAAGAGGTTCATCCCAGTGAGGAATAGGGGTTTTGTTCATGGACAAAAGGAGAGTGTAGAATTTCCTGAGCTGGTAGAGACCAGTGGAAATCACTCAGTTATCCTGATTAAATTTCTAGCATTGACTGGACTAGCAGTCCTGAGGTCACACCAGAAATTCCACTGTCAACCCATACCTTTCAGGAGTGGAGCACGGGGGAAAGAGGATGACGTAATCGCCTCTCTTGAAGTTTGGGAGGACCGTAGCTACGAATTGCATAATATAGATAAGTATCTGTGCAAGTTTAGTGATTTGAGAAATAAAAATATCTTTGTCTAAGTTATACATAGGTGTTTATCTGCTTGTAACAGAAAACATTAACATATGATATACATGTGTAGGGAAAGAATGAGACTTCACATTATTAATATTATTTCATTATGTACCTCACAGGTTATGCTTGAGTTCTGTATGCTACATGTAAAACTTATATTGTATTTTAAGTATGGTAGTTGTGATTGAGGGAAAGAAAGATAAAGAATAACTACGTCCAATTTATACAACAATGACTGTGTGGTATAGGAGTAGTGGAAACCAAGTTTGAAACATAAATATATGATTTACAGTGAAAAAATTATAACAGTAAATAGTAACAGTTCGTGGAAGAAAACTATACTGGAAGATTGAAAAGCAGTAGTAAAATTGTGAAGACAGTAAAAGCTAAAAATAATAAACTATAAAGCTGTAGATGTAAAAAGATTATATGTACATAATCTATAAGAGAATCTATTAATGTTTAAATAAAATAGAGTGGACTGGTGGTCGAGGGTACAGGTTAAACCCTAACCCAAGACATATTGTCCCTCAAGTATAGCTAAACATGGAAGAATAAGTGAGGTGGTCCGGTCACCTAGATGAAATATCGGTCACAAAACTTAACAAACAAATTCTGGATTCATATTTACGGAGAGAAATAGAAAAAAAATCAGTCATTATAATTTAATTGCGAATTCACTTAAATAATTATTTATTATCCATATGTACATTTTGAAAAAGAAAGACTCAGATGTCGAACATTTTATATTCAAGAAAATATAGTATTGAGTTGCAGGGGTCAACCAAGGGCTCGTACCCTAAACAAGAATCATACAAATAATACAAATAACATGTAGGAAATCTGAGTTATTTCATTATGCCAACATATAAATAACAACAGTAAACGATTGATACGAATTTTCGTCATTGAAATAGTGTAAGTCCATGGAGGACTTCCTGAGGACAAGTACAAAAGCATCTACAGTTTACAATAACCAAAAATAAATAGAGTATTTGCACAATACGACGAAATAGACTGGGAAAAATCGCCGAGAACCAATAGGTCCAGAGGGAAACTTTCTCTTAACAGAAATTAGCATTGTTGTGCGTAATTAAAAATATCCTTTTACAAAAAAAATAACCCCAGAAAAACATTGTATAAAGAAATGTTGATCTTTCCATGTCGGAAGGGATCGTTGAGCGATTTCTCTAATGCGACAAGCCGCGGACAAGGCCTAGAGACAAGCAAGCAAGGTATGTGAAGTACCTGGAAGAACCATGAGCTCCATTAGTAGAAGGAAGTTCAACCGAGAAAGAACTATGGAGCAGGTTCAGTTCTGTGAAGAAAGGTACCTGCGAAATCATATATTTAGGATGGGTAAGCCACGACCCTTTAACCATAAAAATGATAATGAATGTTCCAACAGACAATAGAGGAAAATAAAAGTGTCTGAGGTTAATGATTACCTGTTAGACCGAAGTTCCCAAACGAAAACTCTGAATGCAAACCTGGAAATACAGTGGAAGAATCAATGCAAACTCTTAAGTAATTTTGAAATTAACAAATAAACGGAATAGGAGATCGGAAAGAGATTCCAGAGGAGAAATGAGGACTGGTATGTGAAAATACAGTAGTCTTACCTGTGCAGAATTTCCTGAATCCTTCTCTCTGCAACGATTGTCGTGACCATGATACCGCTCTTTTCTCCATTTAAGCAATTAGTTGAATGAGCTTTCATGCCTAGGCAAGTTCAGCTTACATGGCAGAACTAATCGAGCAGATTAGGGAGCCGAGTCCTCAGAGAGAGCTAAACCCTAAGTCAACAAATCAAGCGGAGCAAAGACGGTGGAGAAATGAATCGATAAGATAAGGTAGCAAGGTAATACCAAGGTCTTTCTTGCCAGCGTGTCTACCGTAGATCTTCATTGCCATCCAACAGTGGATAGTGTGCCAAATGTCCTCGAAGTAATAAAACAATCGCACGGTAAATCCTACTGCTAGCAGTGGAGTTGATATTGTTGGCTATGACAGGGACGAGAACCCCGATTCAATGCATGTAGATTGGACTCACAATAAAAGTGAATATCCCAAACAGTTAGAAATTTGATTTGTTCATATAAGGTTTAAGGGTTGGTTAAATTAAGTCATTCTATAAAACAATGAATTGTAATCTATGTCTCGGGAAACCAAACTCCCGCCAACCTTATATTATATGAAAAATCATTAAGTGAGTTGTAGATCAAGTCACGGTCCAATTATATATGTGAGAATGAAATCCATGTCATGGATACAATAGTTCAACCATAAGGTATAAAGTAATTTTTTCTTTTATCTATATGGTAAAGTTTAATATTAGATTTACAAGTTGATTAAATTGCACTATAAAATGGTATGTGTTTTCTTTTGGTTGGGGAACCCAAAAGAAAATTTTTTAGGAGAGTTTGCTCGTCTATGTTATGCCAATATTGAAGATTTATAAAGAGATGTGATGAAAAGTTATATTTATAATGGGTAGAAAAACTTCTTTAATTTCAATGCCATAAAAATAAACTTGGATGTAAAATTTAGAATAAATCGTTGGTGACTTCTAATTACGAGAATTTAATAATAATGAAGTTGAGCTGGTGTAAACAAAAATAGAGTCAAAATTAAAAAATTTAAAAAAAAAAAAAAACGTTTTCTTGATATACTTTTCAATAGTAAGAGCATCAAATACTTTAATTTTGAAGGGTCAAAAAAAGTATGGCCTAAAAAATCATATGAACTCTCGAATAAAATTAATCACCATTGTGCACCCATTGGTTTTCTATTTTTTCATAATTAATGTGCTTCTTTCTATTTAGTGCACAATCTTTTGGATGAAGAAGAAATATCACAGTGAAAAGTTACCTAAAACAAGAAAAATGAAGAAAATGATTATTCTCTTGTTATTTTCATTATCATAAAGATTTTGCCTCTTTCATTTGACTACATCATGTTGATCCAACGAATTGTGAAAATAAAATAATATAATCTCATACTATATTTCAATGGTAAAATTTTTTATTGGAATTGTTAAAATAAAAAAAATATTTCGTAATATATTTCAAGGGTAAAAGTTCTTATTACGTGGATTGTATAGTAATCAAATTTATGGAATGAGATGTTTTTGAATTTTTAGTTTTTGAATTTATGGAGATGGATGATTTTTATTTATTTTTCAAATACCATAATTTACGAGAGCTTTTCATTAGAACACAAGAAGGAACTAAATTTATTCAATACAAGTTATAAAAAACTAAAGACTCTGATTATGGCTAATTTTAATTTTAAATTTTAAATATTTAGGAAAAATACACTATTTTATTTTGGATTTTTTTAGATAAAAAGTTTATTTAACATTAAAATTGCAATTTTGTTTCTAACTTTTTATCTTTGAAAAGTTAAATAAATAAATTCCCTTCAAAATTAAATTAAAACCAGCCTTTCATATTTGATCACTCATGGTGATGTACCAATGTAAAACAAATCGTAATGTAAAACAAATGGTATTACAGCAGAAGTTAATTTAATTTACTCGCAATTGGCTAATAATTTATGCAACAATACATGGTATTACAGTAAAAGTTTATTTAATTGTACTGGCTATTGGCTAATCATTTCTGCAACGGCCCCATTTATTGTTGGCCGAAGTTGGGCCGAAAGTCTAGATCTAACCGTCTTCCTGGTCGTCACATTCCCTGTGATGACTTGTATGGAAGCGGCCGTTCCACGAAAAGCGGAAGTTCCATGAAAAGTTCTGTCCAACTATTCTGCAACGCAAGTGGGCAAGTATAGCTCATCTGGGCTTTCCAGTTACCGTGTAGCAACAAACCATGAAAAATGAAAATGAGTTGATGACAAGTAAAATGCACAAAAAAGTAAAGTAATGCCTAGGGTAATTAATTTTCCACTTTTAGCATTAAATTTTTTTTAGTAACATACTATTTTAATTATATATTAATAATTTAATTTTTTTAATTATTAATTTATAATTTATGGTAATGTGTATTTCATTAATTATTCCTCTTCATGCCTTTGTTATTTTCAATTGCAATTTAAAATTAATTGCGTAGTTATTAAGTTGAAAGATTGAAAGTTTATTGTTATTTTGAAAAATTAACAATACAGATTTAATTGTTTAAATGTGTATATTATTTTTTTAATTTTTTCTTCCTATGAAAATCCATAACTTGAGATGTGTTGGGGCATTTCTCGTTATTAATTAATTGCCATTAGAGAATTTAAAAAGGCATACTCTGATCATGGAAGAACAATCATGGCGGCTTAAAAGTCGGGCGACATGGCTACGTGAAGGCGACTTGAATACTAAATATTTTCATGCCACAACAGAAGGAAGGAAAAATACAAATGCGATATGGTGTATTGAGGAAAAGGGAAATCTTTATTACTCCACGGCTAGGGTTCATGAGGCGGCTATCAGTCACTTTAGGGACCTATTTAAAGCCCGTGACAATGTCCAGTATGATGATCTTCTATGGGCCACTGAAGCACTACCGGTGATGTTTGATGAGGCTTCTGCATTGGAATTTTACAACCCTCTCTGCGAAAAGGAGATTATAGAGATACTAAAATCATTTGCAGCGGATAAGAGCCCGGACCATATGGATGGACCTCGGATTTCTTTATCCACTTCGCTGATATTTTGCTGCCTCTTATTGTGGAAATGGTGGAGGATGCTAGAACATCTGGGTAGATCAGTGGGGATGTTAATTCCACTTTTCTAGTTTTGATTTCGAAGATATCTGAACCCAGAAATTTTAGTGATTACAAGCCAATTTCTTTATGTAATACGCTCTATAAACTGATATCTAAAACCATTACAGGAAGAATGAAAATGGTGTTGTCTCGTTTTATTTCCCCTGAACAGTTTGGGTTCCTGAAAGACAGGAGCATCCATGATGTTGTGGCTTCAACTCAAGAGGTGATCCACTCCATTCATACGAAGAATATAAAGGCTATGGTAATGAAGATTGATCTATGCAAGGCATATGATCATGTTGATTGGAGATTACTCCGCATGATCTTATTCAAGATTGGTTTAGATCGAGGCTCGGTAAATTGGATATTGGGATGTGTTACAAATACATCTATGGCGGTTATTATTAATGGAGTTTCTTCTGATTTCTTCTGACCAGGGTGTGGTTTGAGACAAGGATGTGCGCTTTCCCCATTACTTTTTATTCTTGTTATGGATATCCTAAGCTGCAATATTGGTATAGTTGTTTCAAAGAGGCTTATAAAAGGCATAAAGCTATCGCTGTCTAGGGAAATAAGCCACAACTTGTTTGTCGATGATGTCTTACTGTATGGTATGATTCTTAGATCTCTTTGGAAATCTTTTTACGACATATTTAGTAAATTTTGTGATGCTTCCGGTATGGTTGCAAACAATTTAAAATCGTGCATCTATTCAAATGTGGGTGATGAAGAGGTTATTTCGGCAGTGGGCAATCTTTTCGACTTCAAAACTGAGCCATTGTCTGCTGGATTTAAATATTTAGGTTTCTATTTAAAGCCAAACAATTATTGTGCTGAGGATTGGTCCTGGTTGATCAAAAAGGCGGAGAAGAGAATCGACAAATGGACATCTAAATGGCTGTCTCTGGGAGGTAGAGTCATTCTTATACACGTTGTTATTCAACAACTGATGGTGTATTGGGCTCACATTTATGTTATTCCGAAAAGGATTCTTTCTCGCTTCAGAAGCACAATGATGAAATTCTTATGGAACGGAAAGGCTATGAAGGGTAAGTACCACTTGGTTTGCTGGGATTTGATTATGAGACCTAAGGAGAAGGGGGGTTGTGGCTTAAAGGACTTGGAAACCTTTGGGCGAGCTTTGCTTATGAAATCGATGTGGAGGGCTTTGACGAAGAAAGGTATGTGGAATGAAATTATAAGCTATAAATATTTAAAAGAATCAAATCTGGAGACAGTTTATTTGATTGGGTGGCGAAAAGTAAAATGGGCGTCACAAATTTGGAATGGTTTCAAGTATATCTGGAAGGATTTTGCATCCCATCTGTGTTGGGATTTCGGAAAGGGAGACAAAATACTAATCAAACAGGTTAGTTGGAGGGGTGATTGGGGCTTTTCATCATGCAGTGGACAGTTGTTTAGGTATTTAAATGGAAGGGGAATTTTCTATTTATGCCAGATTAGAATGGAGCAGAGAGATGGGGTACCGGTGTGGCAATCAGCTGAGGGACTATGCTTACCGCTTTCGCTGCTGGAGGATTGGAATACTTTCACTTTGGATCTGAGAAGCAGAGGATTAACTTGGAACATGAGTGGTGATCAGCTAATTTGGGAGGGGCCTCTTATAAATGAGATGCCAGTGGTAAAGGACATCTATAAAAGGCTTTTTTTGCAATCCAGTTTTCAGGTGGCGGTATTGACCAGCATGAGTATATGGGAGTCAAATGCCCAACTGAAAATGAAATTGTTTCTATGGCTGGTGCTAAATAATAAAAATCTTACATGGGAGAATTTGAGGAAAAGGGGAAAGTGTGGACCTCGTGTTTTTTGTTTATGCATGAAGGGGGGAGATGATAATGAACATATTTTTTATAGATGCTCCTTCGCTAAGAATGTTTTAAGGTGTTTGGGCTGTTTCCTTAACATTAGTTTTCCTGATTTTGAGAACACGATGGAGTTCATAGTATGGGGTAAGAATAAGCACAAAAAATTTGGAGTCTTGCCAGCCTTATTCCACTGGTTTATATGGCTCAGTCGGAACAAAGTGATTTTTGACGGAACTCAGGGCTGTTATGAGGGGACTACTTATAGTATTATTAGCCTATGGAGTAAGCTAAAGACTGGTGACAAGCATCCTATGGACCTCTCGAAGCGATTGCGGCCTTTTGAGATACATTATCCCACGGGTTTCTTCGATGGAGCTTCTCAACATTATGTCTGTGGGTGTGGTGCATGGCTACTGATCTTGCCATCATATCATTATAAGATTCACTGGTCGGGTGGTAGGGGATCAAACACTAGGGCGGAGATCCTAGCCCTCTGGGGTTTGCTTTGGTTTGCAGCTCAATTATATATTGACAACCTGTGGGTGTTGGGTGATTCTCAGGTTCTCATAGATCATCTGAATAGGGGTACAAATCTCAATCCTAACAATCTGAAGTCATGGTTGGAGCCTATCTACTCTCTCAGGACTTCTTTTACAAGCATTACTTTCAATCATATCTATCGGGAGTCAAATGCACAGGCGGATAGAATTTCAAAAATGGGACTAACTGTTGAGTTTGGTAACATGTATTATGAGATGGTGGATGATACAGGTTCGGGTGCTCAGGGTATGGTAAGTCTCAACTAAGTATCGTTTGTACTTTCAATGGTATCTGAGCTTTTTCCTTTGCGCGATGTTATGGCGGACATTAGAACATTCTCTATCTTTTGTTGTTTTTGGACCGGGGGATCTGCGAAAGGCACATAACTTTTTTCACTTGTGCCATTTCTCTGTTTATGTATGTAGACTAAGTTTTTATACTTATTGTTAAGCTTTGGGATGCTACTTCAGTTTAAAGCTATATTTGTGTTTTTTTGAAATGGGTAAGGAAGGCATTGTTTCTTGCTCAATCATGTTGATCGAGTTGTAATGATTTTTCTGGTTATTTTAAGCTCTGGATGACACAACATATAAGCCATCTTTTTTTTCTGTGAAAAAATTAGAGAATTTCGCTTTGTTGTATTTTGTAATTATTCGTTTATTTAGCCATTAATTATAATTCTGTTAGTAATCTATAAGTTCAGAGATGAGATGAGATCTTAGATTCATATGTGCAAAGTTTAATATATTTACTTAAAAAAATATTTAAATTAATTTAATATTTTAATAATAGTAAAAATAAAAAATGTCATTTAATAAAACAAATAAAAAACATCATAATAAAACTAAAATTAAAATATATTATATTGAATAAATGAGTGTTTAAAATATTTTTATTTTAATTTAATTATATTTAATATTTTTTTTAAGGTTTTACTTATCTTCTATATTATATATCTCATATATAATGTAAGTTCTATTCTATTTCAATAGAGCTAATATTTACAAACAACTAAATACATTTTATGAAATGTTTTTAGTGAAAAACAATAAGTAACATAAAATTGATAAATGGTTGAAAATTTAATAAAAAAAGAATATTAAGTAAAAAAATACTATTTAACTGAAACATATACAATAAAAACTGAGAAACAAATCTTTAAATCCATCAAATACAAACCCAAAGTTGTACATAATATAATATGCTCAAGAACTTAATTTTTTTTTTAATAACATTTTTTAAAATACATATCAAGACCCTAAACTAAACAATAGGGACTAGCTACCATGTAGCCCTTGTCATAATTGAAATGGATAAAATGATAAATCATACATCAAGATGTAACATACTATTCTTAAATAGATATATTGAAATGAACTAACTAATAATGAGATGCAATACATTATTTTTGGCATAAATATGTTTTGATATAGAATAATAAAATAATTTTTGAGTTAAGATGTGCTATAGTGAGTAGGTTGTATTTAAAAAAATTAAAATAATATTATATTGGAAATAATTATAAAATTAATTTAATGATTTTTATTTTAATTTATTTAGAGTAATTTAAAGTAAAAAAATTAATTTAATTTATTATTATTTTCTATTTTTATTTTGAGACAAATGTGTAATTGTTTTATTACTTAATATTAAATTTACACATGTGATATAAGAACTAAAATTAATATTAATATTAATATTATAACTTAGTATGAAAGAGGTGTAATTCATTTTATGGTTAACTAAAAAATATTTTAGTTTCAATTGCAAATAAAATATTTCAGTATATATATAAGAAATAGATTATATTTTATGTATATAGGTTTTATACTTATCAATATAAGGAAAGCATATTTAGAAATGTAATAATAACTAAAAAAAGTCTTTTTTATGGATAATATAGATAATAAATAAAATATTTTAATAACCATGTTGATTAAAATATTTCAATATTAACAAAATAAAAACTTCTTATTGTCAAAGCATTTTATTAATATGTTCTCAGCATGGAGTTCACACATTTACACATACGTAAATCTTTATTAATACTAAGTGTTAAAAGAGATCAAATATCGAGATAGAAATACTTTCTCAATAGAAACTTTTTAGATAAATGATAAATGGCTTGTACCTCGAGATTCTCTCTCCAAACTTGATAGATTTAAGATAGATTTATACTCGTTATTTTCATTTTTTCTTTATATATAATTGACATAGGTGCTTTTGTATTTTGCTACTTGTTTCAACATTATTATAATATTATTTATATAGTTTAAATAAACAATTATTAAATCAATGTCAATATTTTAGATATTATTTTCATATTTAAATACATTAATTAGACTTATATTATTTTATATTTAATTATATTAATTAGACTTATAAGTGTGTTTATTTTTAAATAAGTTTCAAAATTTTAATAAATAGAATATAAAAGAGATCTAGTAAAACTCTAATATTATTTTTATATTTAATTACATTAATTAGACTTATAAGTGTGTTTATTTTTAAATAAGTTTCCAAATTTTAATAAATAAAATATAAAAGAGATCTAATAAAACTCTAATTTTCATTTTAATAATTAATCAAATTTTTTAATATATATTTCAATTGTTCTAACACTAACACATATGGGTTTCACAATTATTAATATTCAAATATTAGATTAAAAATAAATAAAATTAATCTATTATTTAACTTATTCATATGACTGTGAGTTTTATTTATTTAGATATGGAATTTTGGATGTTGAAATTAGGTAAAAAATTTTGAGGTGAAATTTTGATTTGTGTTATTTAAAATGGTTTTTTAGCTATATATATATATATATTCAAAATTTTAAAAGACCTTTAGGGCACTTGGATGTTGCAGGGATTACCATCAAACTTGTAATTTCGATAAATAATTTGAAAAATTAAAACATGAGAATATATAACGATGGTGATTTGTTTATTTATGTAAGATAACATTCAGTTGTCAAACATTCAACGTGAAAAAGTATGGAGTTGGTCGCAAATGATTCAATTTTATAAGCCACCATGGTGAAAATTAAAGGAAGTAGTATGAAGAGAGATTGTTAAATATTAGGAATTTTGGGGGATGAGAATGTGATCTTTCATGTGGTCCACCCTATTGAAAATGGAAACGAAGAATCAGTAATGGATAACTCCAACTACTTTGGCATTTGAAAAATAATCCTGAAAGGCATGTGCTCCACCATATTCAAGATGAAGGTAAAATGGAAGAGTTGATAGCCCCAACTGCTTTAGAATTCGAGTCACGTGAAAGTATGCGCGAGCAGTCCTATAAAAATCGATATAAAAAAGAAATATTTACTGTTAGGTGACTAAACGTAGTTTACAATGTGCATACTTTTATATACGAGCTTCAATGGTTTGAAAAATGTTGCCATAACTGAACTATTATAAAATCTCGCTCGCTGATGGCGGCCTTATGTTGAAAAGTCATGGCTTCTGCTGCTATTGATCGCAAGTTCGATCCACCCCGCGTTGTAGAAAATATATGCATGGTGTCTGTCACCTTCTATTGTTTTCAGATGCACAGTGATGAATATAACGAGCATTCAGGGCACTGAAACATATAAATTCATTACATGCGTTGAGAAATATTATTCAGAGAGTAATGGATTCCGAGGACGATAAATACTCAGTGCTGGAAAGAGGGTTATCCGAGCCTTTTCTGAAAAAGAGACGAAGCAGAGTTAATGGGTTTACTGTGTTTGCCTGGACTAGTCAGAAAGCTCTTGTGGGAGAACAGGTCTCTCCTGATCTAGAGAGCTTGGACTATGAGTAAGAACCCATTTTATTTCTACTCTAAACTTGCTCTGGATTGCACTTTTTCGCTTTTGTGTAACTCAGAGTTTTTCCTTGTGTATAAATTCCCAGAATTATCGAAAACGATCTGTTCAAGCAGGAGTGGAGGCCCAGAACAAGTGTAGAACTGTTTCAATACATAATTTTGAAATGGGCATTGACATTTCTGATTGGCCTCTTCGTTGGCATCATTGCTGCCTTTGTGAACCTGGTAACAGAAAACATTGCAGGGTTGAAGCTTCTTATTTCCTCTAAATTGATATCACAGAATAGGTACTGACCAGAATCTTAATTCTGGCATTTATATGGGCCAGGCTTTTGTTTTACTTTACACTCACATACCCATCTATAGTTTGGTTTGACATATAATTGTTGAGAGTAGTAGTTGTGAACAGCTGGGGATAATAGGAGTTCCATTTTACTGTTTTGACAATGGGTTCAAATGTGTTTACTGCAGGTATCCATTAGCTTTTTCGGTGGTTACAGGTGCTAATTTAGCACTAACTTTATTGGCAACAGCATTGGTTGTTTATATTGAACCAATAGCAGCCGGAGGTGGTGTGCCAGAAGTGAAGGCTTACCTGAATGGGGTGGATGTGCCAGGATTTTAGGTCCAAAGACCCTTTTTGTTAAGGTATGTACATATGAAGCACAAATAAATGCTCATGAACTGTTAAGTGTTAAGGTCTGTGTATGGCTGGGCAGAAGTGCAACCCAAGGCCCCATAAGAAATAAAACCAATTTTCCAATACATTTATCCTGTGGGGCTGTGGAAATTGTCAAAAAGAATAGATGTCATTCTGGTAAGTTGCTACATATTTGGATGTTGAACTGTAACCTTTTCTGAGTTTCATTTGTTTTCGAATGGTTTTTAAATTTTGGGTGTGTGCAGGTATTTGGAAGCATATTGGCTGTGTCCGGGGGATTGGAGCTAGGGAAGGAAGGTCCCCTGATACACACTGGTTCTTGCGTAGCATCTCTGCTGGGACAGGGTGGCTCAAAACGATATCATCTAACATGGAGATGGCTGAGGTTCTTCAAAAATGATCAAGACAGGCGTGATTTTGTCACATGTGGTGCTGCTGCTGGTGTGGCTGCTGCATTCCGTGCACCGATTGGTGGTGTGCTCTTTGCACTGGAAGAAATGGCAACATGGTATGTGAATACTTCCTCTGTCATTCAATTTCACAGAGTTCTTGAATGTGATCTTAATCACCCTTATTACACCCAATTACAACATCAGGATTTCAATTTCTGAACATGTGTCAGGTAAGGATGTGACCCTGTATTCAAAGTTCATGTAGTGTCAAACAACCGTGGAATATATCTATGATGATAAGAATTATGGCTCATAAGTTATAAGACAGAAGTTTCTGCACATGTAGCTTTTTCTTTGACACCATTAAACAAAAGAAAAGAGTAAAATATAGTGGTTTTGAATGCCTTTCTCAGGTGGCGAAGTGCTCTTCTTTGGAGGACATTTTTCACCACAGCAGTGGTCTCTGTGGTGCTGAAGGGATTCATAACCTACTGTGAAGGTGGAAACTGCGGCCTCTTGGGAAATGGTTGCCTGATAATGTTTGATGTGAGTTCTGTGACATTCAAGTATCGATTTGCTGATCTGCTCCCTGTGCTGATACTTGGAATTACTGGAGGAATAGTTGGAGCGGTCTACAACTACCTTCTTGGGAAGACTCTGAGGCTCTATTCCCTCATCAATCGGTATGTTTTTAGAAAATGCTATTGTATTAGAGTCTTAAACCTTGTTTTCAATTTGCAAAATCTCCGTAGATTTTGTGCAGTGTGTTCATGAATGGCATGGGTATATGATATTGATACAGGAAGGGACCTATATCTAAAATTCTTCTTGCCTCTGCTGTCTCCATCTTTACATCTTGTTGTATATTTGGACTTCCATGGCTTGCAAAATGCAAGCCTTGTCCGACAGCGGAAATGATCAGCGAAGAATGTCCTAGCACTGACAGCAGAGGAAACTTCAAGCCATTCAACTGTCCAGCAGGTCATTATAATGACCTTGCAAGCTTGCTTTTCACAACAAATGCTGGTGCCATTGAAAATATCTTCAGCTCTGGAACAGGGGATGAATTTCATCAATCATCTCTGATGCTGTACTTTGTGGCTATTTTCACATTGGCACTAGTAACATATGGACTCTCACTCCCATCGGGTCTCTTCATACCCATAATTTTAATAGGTTCCACATATGGCCGTTCCCTTGGCCAGTTGATTGGATCCTTCACAGACATTGATCAGGGGCTTTGTGCTGTGCTTGGTGCAGCTTCTTTTCTTGGGGGCTCAATGAGGGTGACAGTTTCATTGTGTGTTGTCCTCTTGGAGCTAACAAATAACTTGTCATTGCTCCCTTCCATTATGTTTGTCCTGTTAATATCAAAGAGAGTAGCTGATGCTTTCAACAGCAGTGTGTATGATATGATTGTGCACTTGAAGGGGTTTCCATTCTTGGAAGAACATCCTGAACCATATATGAGGAATCTGACTGCCGGTGATGTTATTACAGGTCCATTGGCAACCTTTTCTGGAATAGAAAGAGTTGGAAACATTGTAGACATTTTGATGAATACTAAGCACAATGGCTTCCCTGTCATAGATGAACTTCCTCCTTCAGAAAGTCCGGTCTTGTATGGTCTTGTACTTAGGTCACATTTATTAGTTTTGCTGAAGAGGAAAGAATTTCAACCATCACAGACTCTTGTTTCTGGAGAATTAACTGAGAAGTTCTCTGCAGACTTTGCAAAACTAGGTTCAGGAAGAGGCCTTATGATTGAAGACATTGACATAAGTGAGGAGGAACAGGAAATGTATATTGATTTACATCCATTCTGCAATACCTCACCATACACTGTTGTGGAGACCTCATCATTCGAAAAGGCATTCTTCCTTTTCCGGAATCTAGGCTTGAGGCATCTCTGTGTGATGCCTAGAGAATTAGGGGTAAGTGTTTGCTGACAGAATTACCAGACATTTTATAATCTTGATAACTCATTCATCTTATCAACAATATCACATGTTTTTACACATTCTATCCATCTTTCACGAAACCCTTGTGAAGCACAACTACAAGTTGTTATGTAGAACCTCCATACAGACACACACTTTAAGCACCATTAGTACTTTTGAGATTGAGTTGATAGACTGCTGTATGTATACCATCTCAGTCTAATAATTTCTGTGGTATGTTCTCATTCTCGTCTCCTTTCTTTTGCAGAGAGCTCCAATTGTGGGGATACTAACTCGACATGATTTTATGCCTGCACATATCTTTAGCCTCCATCCTTATCTCAGAAGAAGGGAAACCAAAAGGTTGACGGCTTGGCCGGGTTTATTATAACAACAACTAAAT